>NQII01002396.1:191878-272063 GCA_002778355.1 Clitarchus hookeri
TTTTTTTTTCTGGGTAGGGAATTAAGAGACTATATACAGTATACAGAAGCTTCGCCAGTATTCGCCTGGAAAGGCACCGCAAAACCGCTTGGGAAAACCCGCGTATCCTGCAGACAACCAGGATCTAACCAACGAAATCCGAAATGCGAGTCATCACGTTTCAGCACAAATAGACACGCTCGCTGCTTAGTCCTGTTAATGTCAGGTGATTTTTTTTTTATATATTGTTGTGGGCGTCACCGACGGAAAGACCACTCACTCGCGCACACTTCATGTTAGCATCCACCCGCCGTCTCTGGGCGGTGCCCACGTTGTCCACTTCACAGAATACGTAAGTATAGGATGTTCACGGTAAACTGGATACTCTTGAAAGCCCTGCTTAAGATCCACTTGCATGCACATTGTGTATTCTTCCACCATATGCAAAATTAACATCGCCATAGGCCTGATCACTTTATTCGTGCGTCGGTNATGCACATTGTGTATTCTTCCACCGTATGCAAAATTAACATCGCCATAGGCCTGATCACTTTATTCGTGCGTCGGTCAAGTGAAACCGAAAAATTATCGGAAAAGTGAACATTTTACAAATCTGCTAATTTATACACTAATAGGCATTAAACAAACAGAAAGCAAAAGATGCCTGTAATTTCTCTATTTACAAATGTTCACGAAACACTTTTACTTCAACGTTAATGCATGGAACTACTTTCCCTCCATGGTTGCCAACTTCACTGGGCGCATGCCAGTCAGTGTGCGCGTTAAATATACGTAAATAAGGGCAGTGACATTTTTCAAAGGTTCGTTTCAAAAGTGCTCAATTAACCGCGAACAGCCTTTATACAGAAGCAAAATGGCGTGACGGTCTCAGGGGTGGACATGCTGTGTCTCTGGTTGCCTTGCGCTCGGCTGTGGAAACGACCTTGACGTCTGACGCCTGCGTACGCAGCAGAGAACAACACATTAAAAGGGGCAGGGTAAAAATGCCGCGAGTTCGGTAACCTGTAAGCCACACTTTACAATCGTGTGTATTCTCGAGTATTTGCTGTGTGCTCATTAGCCACAGCCCTCAGTGAGTAGCCACATCCGCACTTGAGTAGGTAGCGCAGGTATACTGTTACACGCGGTCCCGTTGTGCGCACCCTTTCGCAACGCTACCTGCGAAGGAGGCCACAGGCACGTGTGCAGAACTTAGATCATTACATCCAGCCAAAGTTGTATGAATAAATATCGACAGCAAATTGCGCAGAGCACCAGAGGAAATGTGGGTCCAGCAGACACCTTTGAAATAAAAAAAAAATACACGATTACGACAGCACACACGTGGAGGGGCGCGAAGAGTGTACTGGACCGCAAGACAGAGAATCGGCGCAGTCGGAGAGCGTCCAGGGGCGTGTGTGGCGACCAGACCAGGAGCCGAGACGGCAGTTTCAGACCGGGTGAGTTCCTTTCTTTGACACGCTCCCTCTTACTTAAGGCGCCCGTCTACCTGGAACTTTTTCCCGCGTTTAGGCCGAGAAGCGCGGGAGCGATAAGGGCGACACTGCCACGCGCATCAAGTACGCCATCGCCGCTAAGCGCAAGGCTCTGAACTGGCGTGCAGTGTTCTCGTCGTGCTGCGTGTACCTATGGGACTTTCAGCGGTGACCATATAATTTTATTAGTGGGAAGTCTTTAGGAAGGTTCAGTGCAGGCCCCTATAGTAGTTTTGTATGTATCTGATGCGTGCATTTTGAGCTACAGCGCCTTGGAAAGGCCGTTTTTAGCGGTTTTGGAGTACTCTGAATTGATGTTTCTAACGTACGTGATATTTTGAAAGTACTTAACAGCTCTCGTCTGAAGTGTGTGTTCTTTTCGTAGATCAGCACGTTGGACGCACGCTTAATAGTTTCGTTGAAAAACGTGTATTTGGAACACTCTGCAACGCAGTTCAAGCGCCAGGTAGACGGGCGCCTTAATATAACCTTCCTTCGTATCATTTTCTTATGTTGGCCCCTCAACAGGACATACTGAAGTGATGTGTGTATAGCGTATAGTTAATTAATGTAGACTTTGATCATCTTTTGACGTGAAATCTTTCCAATTACCAATCTTGCTGGAATTAGAGTATAACTTGTTCTCTTGCAGGTTTGTTACTAACTCACAGTTCTCCAGGGCGTGTATAATAAACTGAGATGTAATTGCAAAAGTTACTCGAATGTACACGTATTTGTGTTCGACCTTGCCCTCGAATCAAATCACGAAATTTTCCTACCCTCGCCTGTTGGCGTGTTACTGAGAGTTAGCGAAACACGTGGACTTCCGCTTCTGCGCAGTCAGTCATTCTGTGGCCATGTCCAGGATACCGGTAAGGTTTATTCTACTCGGTTTGGGAAGAGAACGAGATTATTTATGAGTGAGATTTTCATTGGGGACATTTCTGTCGCAGTGTGTTCCAAATGCCGTTTTTAAGCAGGCGGTAAATGTAAAAGTTGTGTAACTTATTTGCGTGTAAAAAANTCGCAGTGTGTTCCAAATGCCGTTTTTAAGCAGGCGGTAAATGTAAAAGTTGTGTAACTTATTTGCGTGTAAAAAATTTTGTTCAGTTTAATTTGTGGCATATACATGCTCATGCCAAATTATTAAGTATTATCTTTATTTTGTTTATATAGTGCGCCCTTTGCAATTATGTTTGAAATCGTTAAAGTTAAAAATATGATTGTGTTTGCCGTTACCTTTGATTTTTTGATACTGTTAGCACGTTTATTTAAATGATTTGTGTAAGATGGCATCTTGTTAAACTCAGCTTTGTTATATTGTATTCAAATCCACGTGGACATGTTTTTTTAAATTTCTACTTTATTGCGAAGAGAAAAATTTATCCCTTACAATGTTTCTAATATTATGGATACAGGAAAAAATTTCATGGCGGTATTTATTTTGTTAAAACTGCAATCATCCCGTTGGTTTACATTCTAAACTGAGAAAATTCGGTACACATGCAACACCAGCGCTATCTGGCGGATAAAAATTTTGGTTGCCAAACTATTAACATTGAGCTTCTCGACCTGAGCAGAAATAGACGTTATTGCCGGTAAGGTTTATTCNTCGCAGTGTGTTCCAAATGCCGTTTTTAAGCAGGCGGTAAATGTAAAAGTTGTGTAACTTATTTGCGTGTAAAAATTTTTGTTCAGTTTAATTTGTGGCATATACATGCTCATGCCAAATTATTAAGTATTATCTTTATTTTGTTATTATAGTGCGCCCTTTACAATGATGTTTGAAATCGTGAAAGTTAAAAATATGATTGTGTTTGCCGTTAGCTTTGATTTTTCGATACTGTTAGCACGTTTATTTAAATTATTTGTGTAAAATGGCGTCTTGTTAAACTCAGCTTTGTTATATTGTATTCAAATCCACGTGGACATGTTTTGTTAAATTTCTACTTTATTGCTAAGAGAAAAATTTATCCCTTACAATGTTTCTAATATTATGGATACAGGAAAAAATTTCATGGCGGTATTTATTTTGTTAAAACTGCAATCATCCCGTTGGTTTACATTCTAAACTGAGAAAATTCGGTACACATGCAACACCAGCGCTATCTGGCGGATAAAATTTTTGGTTGCCAAACTATTAACATTGAGCTTCTCGACCTGAGCAGAAATAGACGTTATTACCGGTAAGGTTTATTCTCACCAGGTTGGGAAGCTCAATGCTAATAGTTTGGCAACTAAAATCTTTCGCCGCCTGGGTATTACGGTGTCGCATGTGTTCCGGATTTCTCCGTTTTCTATGTAAGTAAATAGGATGAGTGCTATTTTCGTAAAATGAATATAATTGTGTAAAATCTTCGGATTTGTATTGTATTGGAACCAGCACAAAGAATAAACTTTGTTCTTCGCACTACAGCTAAATACAAACGAAATTTGTTCACGTGTTTTTTTTAAATATTCTTTTGTTAAATGGATTTAGTAAAACTTTGGCTTAAATAATTACTTTATTTAATTGTGGCAACTGATTGGAAACAAAATTTGAAATGTATTAAAATATTTTAGGGCTTTTCTGTATATTAAGGTTTAAGTCAAGTGGGAGGTAGTGTGAATCTCTGTCGCCCAGAGCGCACTGCCAACTGATTTGTAAACCGCTAGATGGCACCACAGTCGTATTCCCCCCGCCCCCTTATTCGTTGACAGCTTGTCTTCCATTCACAGAACCACGGAGTGTCTGTGAGCAGGCGAGGTCTTCCTCCCGCCTCTCTAGTGACAAAGGGAGGTTGGCTCGCCCGGTTTGAGTAACGGTACATTGAGTGGTAGCGCTGACGTCACTATGGCGCAGTGACTGGCCAGTCAAGACTGCAGATAAGGGTAAAACTTGTATCTAATACTCGTTTGCACGTTGGTACAGCTACTGTTTTGCAATATATATCAAAAATATTCTTTTCTTTGATATATTTATATTGCTGTCATGGAAGATATTTATATAAAAACAAAATCGTAATTAGCTTATGCAAGAAAAAGTTAGATAAACATCGCGTTTCATGCTCATGGAATCATTCCGCAGAATATTCTCCTGGAATTGGCCTAAGATAACTGATAAATATTAGTCAAGCCAAATAAAACAAATACACTCAAATTATATATACACAAATCTGTAGGCCTATACAGTCGCATCCACGAAAAACGATACACTAAGAAAAATCCGCATAAATGTGTGATTGTGGTTCACACCAACAATAAACTAGCGAATTTCCTGTTTGTACGAGCGTAATACCGCAAATAATTGCAACACGGATATGGCATTGGAAATACAAACAGCATACTAAATAATGTAAAAATGCTCAGGTATAATTATGTGTTGACAACAAAATAGGGGCCCAATTTTTTAAACTATCGAAATAAATTCTCTAGTGAAATTTTCCGATACTTCCATTCCGGTAACGAGTGTTGCGATGCCAAAATGTGAATTTTTGAGACGACTAGTAACTGTCTAAATAAAATGTATAATATTTTTGAAGAATCGATTTTACAACTTGGCATCGTTGCATTTCATGTGTCATCAGCGAAGCTGAAACAATCACGTTAAATCTGTTGTAATGGGAAAATTTGCTTTAAAATACATTAAAATCTATTTTATTTATTTGTAGATAATCCGGAATAAGTAATTGCAAATACCATAAAAAAATAAGCTATCTACAGTGGCGACGAAACTATTAAACGATGTATTATAAGTAATGAAGTCAGACATTGGTAATCCACAGGAACTCTTATTTTTCATGCAGATTTGTTTTTTCATTAAAATAACTTTTATTGGCGAAATTACGCTAATATTTGCCAATAAAATAACTTAGCTCGTGAAGGAACATGTTAAAGAGTTAACTCGTTTCCGCTGGATATATGTTTAGTATTAATTAATAATATATTTAAGAAACTTTCATATTTTAATTACTTTATCGTAACTATATTCTCGAAAGAACAGTTAAACTGTTTACCATACTGTAACAAATGATAAAATGCAAATAAAAAACAACACTATAACAATTTATATTTTTATGGTGTAAATATGCAATTACAAAATTGTTGCTAACATTCCGGCTATAGCTGTAAACTACAAAATATTTTTCATTGATATTTGCATGTCTAAAACAAATTTTTTACTATTTTATTCACAGAACTAGCAACTACAGCTTTTCTTGCAAAATTGATTTCGTTATGTATTTTATGTTTCAGCAGTTTCGTATAATATTTCACATGATATTCTTAAAAGTTCTATCTGTTTTCACCTACAAACTTGACTTGGTTTACGTGATTTTTGATAGATATGTAAACGCCTTGATGATTTGACATTTGGTAACAGCTTTTCTCTCTTTTGTTATTTATATTTCTATTAAACCACGCGCGAGTGTATTTTCAAGTTTCCTACATCATACAGAGTATTATAGACAAATCTGAGTGTAGAGGAATGGCGATTCCGGGAGCTGCCAAGCTGTCGGATTCATTTCGACACTTCATGGATCGATTCCGGTATGCAATTCCGCTATCGAGTGTTTAAAAATTGGCTCTAGGTATTCCGATAGCGGAATGACGTCTTTCCTCTAGAAGAATAATGCCGATAGTTTAAATAATTTGGACCCAGGTTGGGTTAAACCGCGGTCCGTAAATAGCAACAAATAACACATGGGCGGCCTTAGACATGGGGAAGCGCTGCGCCGCAGTGACGTCACGTGCCACCCTCCGGAGTACCCGTTACTCGAAACAGGCGAGAAAGCCCAACATACTCCTCTTGTGGTCTTGGGTTAGCAGTACTCTGCCCATGTGTATGACAACACACATTCCAGTATGGAAGATAGGCACATTGGAAAAGCTAATAATACATTTTTGTAAACCTTTCACTATCGATTACATAGGTTATGAGAATTTAAGATTCGCTATTTTTACTTATATGTGAAATTAAGGCAATAAAAATGTACATTTGTTTAAATCCACTGATTGAGGTGTTTGCCCGAAATTCTAATGTGTCAAACGGCAAGTAAGTTGCTGTTGAGCAAACATGAAAGAATGCGAATGCGTTTTCATTTGATAATGGAACTTATATTGGCAGTGTTTATTTCCGGGAAATTTACCAAGAATTCTGTTATTTTTCTCGATGTTAGTGCATAATGTTTGCACCAAATATCTTGTTCCGTAATGATATAATGTAAGCAAAAAAAATTGTATTTAGAAATGTAGTTAAAAGGTTTTTAATAAACATCGGCCAGGTTTTTTAATCTTATTATCTGCTGATGCAGTAGCACTTCTAACGTTGTGTAAGTACGAATTTTGGTCATATTTTGATATGCATTTTACATAAAATTGTCCGCAAAACATTTCGTAGCAATGAATAACTTTATTTGATAGACTGTATAAGTGACGATAGTGCCCTACTGGGCAAAATCGTGCACAAAAAAATTTTCATTCATGTAACCTGCAAGTGTTACACTGTAAATTACTAGGTATATTTAACGAAAAACCTATGCTACTTGTGTTAGCTTGAACGTACAAATATAAACTGCCATATTTTAAATCTGTAAATGTAAGAGTAAAATAGTATTATAATAAGGTTTTGAAATATTTATAACTACAAACTTCTGGAGCTTTTGTGTTGCATTAAGTGTACGTAACACTTTGTTTTTCTCTGATTATTATAAATCGAAAGTTTATATTGGGGTTTAAAAGTAAGTTAAAGTAAGACAAGGCTGCTGCCTCAACTTCGCCACCAAACAAAAGACTCATAAATAAATAGTATTCCTCGTAATTTTCGTTTACTTCTAATTTTAAAAAACTAATTTCTTTGCCATGGGCATAGTAATGAGTAACTAATGTCATGGTTTATAATTTACAATTTACATATTTGCTGAGTTGCAAATGGAGCTGTTATGTCTCAAAAATACGTCAGACTTTAATATATATATATATATATATATTTTTTTTTTCGAAGAAACACGAAACAGGTTGCTACTTTCAAGTATGTTAACATATTTTCTCAGTAAGTTACTTTAACGTTATATGATAAGCAGGGGGTTATTTACCTAAACTGTTTAAAGAATAAATAGTCTTACAAAACTCTTGTAGACAGAAAATTTAAAATTTTACTTAAATCAGGTGACTCTTATAAATAAATTAAGTTACGTTTTCCCTGCCTAGCAAAAACTACATTTTGTTTTGTTTCCACATTTTTCAAAAGTTTTAAATGGAATTTGGAAAGACTTTGTGGAAGGCTTTGGTAAGTAATTCGTGCTCGAGAATGCTGATCTTCAGTTATGTAACGCGCGGGAAGAAGCAGTATTTTTATAGCATGCTTATTTTCTTCGCATACCACACTCTTCTTGAAGAGGTAGTCTTATGTGGTATGTGTATTCTTATGTGTACTGTTACGTGTGTCAGGTGTGCGCGATACCAGTATTTACCTACGTGAACGTATATTTTCATCTATACTTACGTATACCATGTATGCATGTATGTTTCCAACCAACAACATTTCCGACATAGCCCCCTGACAACACCAAATGAGGTACTGAATCAGATGTAACATTTTCAGTCTTTCAAAGTTTTTAAATAAGCCTAAAGGCATTTTTTAAATAGTTAAACCGAAGCATTTAAAACGTGTCTTGAATTTTGAACGTACGAAAAAAACTTTTGTTTGTAAACAGGAAGTAAACGGCCCTAAATAATCTGGAGTTGAAATATTTCTCGCTGATTGAAAAATAGCAGCCGCCTGGTTCAAAAGTATTTTAATGTGAAATGAAAGAATATATTACTTATTTTGTCGTTGAATAAAAATACAACTAAATGAGTGAATGAACCAGTAAGACTTTACATGACAAAATATTTTATCCTTCTCTAGTAGCTTTGGGCCAGTACTGTAGAATAAAAGCAGAGGGTGTGTTTGCTGAATACAGTAAAAATTGTCTCAAAATTAACACACAGTACATGTAACGCTGAAAATAAAATGTATACATTTGCGATATACTTCGTAAAGCTTCCGTAAGGCACTAAGAATTAAAAGAAAAGGGTCTGATGTTCTGTTCGGGATTGTAACAATTCTTACGTAAAACTTAAATTAAAATATAGATAAATCTTAGTTTTTATTTAGAATGTTTTAAAAAGATATTATCAAACATTTAATACATAATGAAAAAAAATTATGATTGTTGCCATTATTTCCATACCAATTTTTTTGGTTTTCTTGGTATAATACAACAATTCGTCTATTTCCTTCATGCTAACCTTCACACATGGAGTCTGTTACCGTACCACAGCAGAAATGGCGCCCATGGCTATGCTCCTCAGCATGCATACTCAACTGGCCACACTCCGATACCTCTTCAATGCGCAGTATGAGAAAACAAGAAGTTCCTACCCCTACAAGAAGTCGCATCTGTGTGGAGCCTGCGTCATTCTACTTCCGGCCAATCTTCTACACTGACTGCAACGTGGCCAGGAGCACGAGTTCTTTATGCGATGACGTCACGTTAGCGGAAAATTGTTGAACATTAGATTAGGAGTTTAGAAGGAGGCAGTTATTAGTGGTGACATGCATCTAGAAGTAGGGTATGTTACCATTTTTAGTCCGTAAAACCTTTCATGGAGCTATATTCAATGAAGGTAAGGTGATAGGCATCGGCTGATTTTAGTTGTTCCGGGTTGAATGTTGTTCATACCATTTATGATACATCACTAGACACTGGCTGTCAGAAAGGTGCACTCGTTCGTGAAATAGAATAAACTGTAAATTACGAAATGTTGAATTTCCTATAAACCGTATGACAATAAGTAACAACAATTTTGCAATTTGTAGGGCTGAGACCAACTACGCTCCTTTGTTTCTCAGATATTATTTTTGTAATGATAACTCTTTGGATATGGATTTACTGATTTTTTTTTTTAGTTTGGAAACATTTGGTGTAGTGCAGCTAAATTTCAATTAATATTTTTTTATATAATTTTTTCTTCTAATTTTTTTCGACTCAACATCTCACAATAAATTCATATCAATTGCTGTTTACGTCAGCCAGTGTCCAGGAAAGGTTTCTACGTTAAAAAAACAGCACAGGTGCAATATTCATAAATCAAATATAAAATAACTTCGTAACTAAGTAAGATTTTTCTCTTTTATGATTCGCGTAGATAAACATTTAAATTAAAAGTTACGTTTTGTAACGCCGCGCACCTAGCGGCGGAAATTTTCCCTATGCCAAACTCCCCCCCAAAAGAAAGCTCGTTTGGTTCCTAACCTGGATGGAATGAACATTGGTATCGGGGAGCCCCGGGAGCAACAGGTGTGTTCGCCACGCTCGCCCGAGCCTGGTGCGCGCGTCACGGCCTGCCCGCGAGCGCGTTCTATTAGCGCCTAACCCAGTTCGCCGTACGACCGTATGGCCGCACCACCTACGCAGCACCACTGCCAGGGCCCGCCCACTTGTGCCGCTCCACGTGGGCGGGCGCGACGCAGACGCCTCTCGCAAGCGGAATAAGGACACGGGGTAGGTGCACAGTTGCACACACACTCGCGGAAATCAACTGTAAGTATACGGAAACGCAATCCGCGAAGACGGAAAACGGAGATGGGCTCCGTAAATACAGTATGTACGGTAAAGTCTCCGTATTTCCTGTTCGCTTCAGGTCCCGGCAACGAACAATGTCGAGTCTACGCGAAGCTTCCTTCGCCACTGTAACCAGAAAATTAGTCTCTGCGACAGTCACGATATCCACGCCAGACATACTCCTTCAAACATAAAAAATAGCATCAGGCGTCTGTAACATTTAACAACACTTCAACTGCACAAGCTGTAATATACACTAAAAAAATTCGTTGCATTAAATACCACAATCATGCCTGCAATGGTACAAGAAGAATGCAGGTGGACGGTTAGAAAAACAGAAAGTACAGAAAACTAACGAGATGATTTACGGAAATGTTCCGTGTATTTCAGGGGAAATTCCGTGAAATTTACGGGAAGTCGGTTTTTTTGCAAGGAGAGTTTGCGAAGATTTCTGGAGAATTATTTACCAGCACTTTTCCGTGAAATGGGTGAGGATTGTTTTTTTTAACCGTGTAGGTACACAGTGTCGAAATGGCGTTGCGGTTCCTTTGATGTGAGCGTGCCCATTCTCTGGCTGGCTTCAACAGCCTCTGGGAACGGACCTTGCGTCTCATTGGACACAACACGCTGCGGAAGGTTCCCTATTGCCTGGCCTGCCTGCTGGCGAGCAGGTTACCGGCCGCTGATTGGCGAACGGTGCTCCAGCATGTTGCCGACCGGTGCCGCCATTTTGTTGGCGTGTGCGGCTGGAGTTCGCTGTTAAAGCTGCTGGTGTTCCTAAGTAATAGCTGATCTCGTGCTTACCTGTTCTGGGCTAAAATTTGTGGAACAGCCAGTAATCAACAAACTGTGGCTGGAGTGTACAAAGGATGGCGATGCCTAGCTTGTCAAATGAATCCGCAAAGTTTCCAGGTCTGTCTTTATGTCACATTTTATGACATATTTTGACTACAAGTCTTGCTTCCAACAAATTTTTAGGAGTTAATGAAACACAGTTTTTTGGACTTATTTGTTGGAATATTTAGAAGTGTGGTACTTGGCTCATCTAAATTAGGGTTTGGCTTTCTTGGATTTGAAGCCGCGGTGGTGTAGTGATCTGACTACTCGCCTCTCACCCAGGCGAACCGGGTTCGATTCCCTGTGCGGTCGCTCCCGCATTTTCACACGTGGGAATCGTGCCGAACGATGCCACTGGTCGGCGAGGTTTTCTCGGGGATCTCACGTTCCCCCTGCCCTTGCATTCCGGCGCTGCTCCATGCTCACTTCGCTTCACCCTCATCGGCTCTCAAGACCTTGCTGTTAAGAACCGTCCAAATCTCTACACCATTTGTTAGATTTGGTGGTGGGTAGGGCTTCTGTAACGTCTCGCCGACAACGATGTCATTAGATACGGAGCAAATTGCTCAGAGAATTAGGAACGGGGAAGGGTTCGGCCAGTGGTTTCGGGAAACCATAGAAAACCGAAATCAGGATGTATCGACCGGGAATCGAACACATATCCTTCCAAATGCACCACCTTGCTCTATATCAGATTTGAAGTTTATCGTAAAATTTTAAATTAATTTACAGTCGAAACACATGATGCATTTCAGAGAAATTTATTAATGCAATTCAAATAATATTGGAAATTACGTAGGATAGAAAATTAAAGTTTTCATTAATCTGTTAATTTTAATTATGTAGTTTTATTACTCATTTTCAATTTTGTTGGACCTACATTCAATACCATATTACAGAATATAAAATATACTGTAAAATGAGAAAATCATGTTGAAATATTTTAACCTGCACGCATATAATGTGGTATTGAAAGGTCAACCAACTCACAAATAGCCAGGGAAAAGATGAGTTGGCAGAAAAACATTTAACTAATAAGCAACTTAGCAAGTTCATTTTATATGAATCGCCATGCCTTAACTTGTCTATGTGATTGCAACCCAGCCACTAGATTAAAAGACAAAGTAAATCAGGGTTGACCTCGAGTTTGGTGTATACAGGTTATGCCATGGGTGTAACTCTGTTAATTAAACTTCTACTGCTGGATTATGAAACTGCCAACAACAGTTGTTCGGTAACGTCTGACGTAGTGGAATGGCAACGGTCTTCTCACAAAATCCAAGGTCAGATTACAAACAAAAAATGGCTCGCATTCCGGATGCTGTGGGTTAGACCCTGTTTGTCTTGACAAGTCGTGTGTTTTCTCAAGTGGTTTTGAGTTACCTTCTCATGCGAATACTGGCGGAAATCCTTTATACGTTCTATGAATTCCCTACCCAGAAATAATATTGGCCGCGGTAGCTGAGCGGTTAGATTGCTCGCCTCCTATCAAGGCAAACCGGTTTCAATCCCCGGCCGGGTCACTCCCGGATTTTCGCAAGTGGGAATCGTGCCGGACGATGTCGCTAGTCGGCGGGTTTTCTCGGGGATCTCCCGTTTCCCCGCCCTTTCGTTCCAGAGCTGCTCCGTACTCACCTCATTCCACCCTCATCGGCTCTCAAGACCTCGTTTTTAAAAGACGTCCAAATCTCTCAACTCAACTTAGAAATAATATCTTGTATTGCGTATTTAGGTTCACGGTCTTTCAAGAAACCTAGCTGCAGTATAAGCAGAGGTTTCGCCTCTGTATTATTAAGTACTAAGTGGTCTAGCTGATTCTATAACACGCTTGGTCTGGACACTAGCGTAAAAAGTTGATACAATTTATGACCCATTTAGTTACGAAAATTGTATGAGCGCTACAAGAGAAACATGCTATATTATAAGCCCATTCGTGGTTTGTTCACACTTTTTAAATATAACCTTTGAAAAATCACCCTATGTATGTCATGTTTGTGTATTTCCTTAATTTGCAATGTATCACAAGCGTTTTATACTTATGTTAACGTAAAAGTACCTTATTTTTGGTTCAAAGGAAATATTGCTTTGTCTTGTTTTATCTCTAAATTGTAATATTTCATTTATAATTAACATTAATAAATCAGTGAGAAAACAGGTGTGTTGGCAANTGTTTTATCTCTAAATTGTAATATTTCATTTATAATTAACATTAATAAATCAGTGAGAAAACAGGTGTGTTGGCAATGCCTGATAAGAAATAGTTCTTATGTAAAATATTATTACACTGTGTGTGCACGAATGCGGTGCGCAGTACCTTTGGTGTAATTCTCTAGACTTGGCTAAGCTTTGTTTGCACGGAGCGGAGGAATATCCGAGAAGTAGAACTTCAGCGTAATCTAATTTTAAGAAAGAAACCACACAGCTTACCAATGAAAAATGTGCGTCTATTATTATTAATGTTAATAATCATATTACGTCTTTTTATTTTATTCTGTAAATTAACTTTAGAATAACTGGTTACTTAGGAAGTCATCTCTACGCGCCAGGAGAACAAGCCAGTGTCTATACCTGACCTTCAAGATCGTGATCACGGCATTAAACAATTCACAAACATTAAGGCGGTCATCTATCTGGCACGCGAACTGGGTTGATGTGGTTCTGTGATACATGTTTTTAAAACAAACCGTTTCGCGTGTGCTCTAACTGTTAGCGCACGAAAACAAATAACACTTCAAACCAGGGCGGAATATAACGCTTATTGCGAACACTATTTTGAAGCACGTCAACATTACCATAAACGATATTTCAAGAACGTTACAGCTTCAAATACTCCGGATGAAATCCTGCGAAACTAGTATAGGGTCGTGCATTGAACTTTGCTACAGACATTCCACCAATAAAATGATAGGGTCGCCGCTTGAAGCCCCATAGGTAGACGCAGCATGACAAGAACACCGCAAACCAGTTCAAGGTCTTGCACTTAGTGGCGATAGCGCACTTGATGAGCGTGGGAGTGTCGCTCTTATCACTCTCGTNAACCAGTTCAAGGTCTTGCACTTAGTGGCGATAGCGCACTTGATGAGCGTGGGAGTGTCGCTCTTATCACTCTCGTGCTTCTCGGTCTCAGACGTGGAAAACTTCTCTAAGCAGGCGGGCATGAAGAGTACTGGTCACAAAAATTTCATTATTTTACTTTTGTACGAAATACTGTTAAACTTGTAGACATTGCTAACAAGTACTATTTCCACTCACAAAAAAAATGTTATGGCATATTTTTTACACAATAGCATGTAAAAATCACAATTTTAATGTACGCATAATACAAACTTACTGTAATACCGAAACGAAATAATCCACATTGAAATAAATAAAATTAAAATCATAACAACCAAAACGTATTTGAGTATTAAAGTTACTGCGAGTNAATAATCCACATTGAAATAAATAAAATTAAAATCATAACAACCAAAACGTATTTGAGTATTAAAGTTACTGCGAGTGTTATGACCGTATTTGTATGAGATCATTTTATAAATAATGGAAAAGAACATCGAGAGGAGAGTGTTCTTTTTTTAGTTGTGAAGTCTGTCAGTGTTGTGGGTGACGATTGAAAACCGCAAACCATCTGTCATGAACTTTAAAAGAAACGATATGTCAGAGGTTGTGGTTTATCAAGTCCGCCTGCCTGACCGTATGCAGTTGTGTAACCGACACGACATCGTAGAAAGTAGAAAGTAACAGCCACTTTCCAGCAGACGTATGCCGTTATAATACAAGTTGTGTTATAAAACAGCATCCCGTTATAGTGATTTGGTACTGCCAGAAGCACGAAAACTTCGCGGAAGCCTTTGATGCCAGACTGTATTTCAAAAACCTACATATAACTGTTGTTATCGTCATTTGACCCTCAGTTAACGGTAAACACAACACACCCTAGAGGACTGTAACGAACAGCTGTGGACACAGTGACCGCATCATGAAAAACTCAGCGCACTCTCACTCTGTTCAGCCCACTGCTAAATGAACACGTAACATTTCCTCGCATTTACCCTTGAAGTCTACAACGTGTAACTTAAAATCACATACAAACTCCGGGAGGTGATTCCTGACGAAAATATAAGACGAAAATGTGTGTACTATTCTTCCTTAAGGTGATTATTAGCTATGCACCCCCAAAAATAACAAATAGAATTTTTAAAATGATTTTCGTTAGAAATATCAGGAAATACTTGCTTAATAAATTGGTTAATAATGTTTTGTAGACAGATATCATACCGCTGTGAAAATGTGGTTTGTAATACCATCCCCCTTCATCAGGAAAATAGTGGTGGTGATTCGTAACAAAATACAGGGTAGCAACCCCTATTTTCCAGATAGAGGGGGATGATAATACCCACCATATTTTGACAGGTGTAAGAACTCCGTTCTACAAAACACTATTCGCCGATTTATTGCTTAATCGCAAGTAGTTCCTGATATTTCTAACGAAAATCATTTTAAAAATTCTATTTGTTATTTTTGGGGGTGCATATCCCCCCTTAATAATAACTTTAGGGAAGAATAGTATCTACATTGTCGTCATATATTTTCGTAAGGAATCAACTCCTAGAGTTTGTCGGTGATTTTTATTTACATGTTGTATAATTACCAACGGGTGAATTTTATTGGTACTTCTTTCAGTGATTGCAGCCACGACGGTATTATAAATGGTAATAACTACGTTTTGGTAATCGTTTTTAATCACAGTTTTATTCCAAAACTCCAGTGTTCACAGATCCGTAAAACTGGTGACTTCTTTTCACGATTGGACGAATTTCAAATACCTGCATTTTTTTAATATCGCTTGTGGTTTAACCACAGATTAACAGCCTTGGAGAATCCTGAAACAAGGGTTACGTTTATATTACGAGGTACAAAAATCCATTGCGACAGAGTCAATTAGAAAAATGCCTTCTGACAAAGCGAACAGCCAAAGAACTTGTAGTTGCTCCTGAAGTCAACACACTCGGATCTATGTTTAATACCTTATGTTGAAGAAAGAACGTAAATAACACAATTAAAAAAATAACGTTATTTCACCAGTACGAAGACATTTTGAGACGATTAACTCGTTCCAATATTGAGTAAAAGTGATTAAAATCTTATTTCACTAAAACTAATTGCCAGGTTTTTAGTTTTTTGTCTGTTTACTGTAAACTTACTATGCCCAGTTGGCAATCATTCAAATTCTGGCATATAATAATATTTTTTAAGAAGGAAAACTGTATGTTTTTAACACGGTGCAGAATTTTAAGTACACGCAAGACATCCAAAAAGTACATAAAAAAATTCTCTGTTTCTTTTATTGGACTTCAAATTGCTCTGTTTTCTCGGATCGGTGTCATTAGTTTATTAACCACTTTGGTTTTGAGAAGTCATTTTACTTTTAACTGAATCGTTATCTCAGGGACACGGACCTGGACAAATTTCGAAGTGGCCTGCATGCTTGAGTTTTGGACGCGTCATCCTGAAGTTAAACTAGAGTGTGACAATGTGTGTGTTGAGGTTATGTCGGCCTAAAATAAAAAATACTGAACCGATTTCGGTTGAACAAAGTTTATTGACATCTATGAAATGTACACAAGCACTGCATGACCAAGAACATGCAAATTGCCAGTAGTACCAATTAATTTTCTATAAAACTATATTTCATCACCAAGCTCAAACTTCATCTTCTAACGAGAGAAAAAAAACAGGGGATGAATAAATACTATGGTTAACTTAACTTGTGACTCTACGCGTGTTGAGGTTATGTTAGCCCAAAAAACAATCTACTGAAACGATTCGGCCGGACAAAGTTTATTGGCATCTATTGACGCAAAGTGTATTGAAATATACTAAGTTTAAATTATGATGTAGATAAGGATGATGACACGTGGCGTCGTAAAGTATTTAATGAAGAAGAGAGTTATATTTTTTTGAGTTACCTATTTACGTAGATTTGGTCTGCAAGGTATAACTACTAAAGCTAGAAGTGGTTTCGGAATCTTTTTTTTTTTTTTTAATATCACAATACTAGTAACCCGACGTTTAAGAGTATGTCTGAATTGGATCTACGGGACATTATATGTTGGAAGACAGTGCCAGTACATGGATGTGTTATTAATGAGACTGCTGTAATTAGTATTTGTTTACCATCTGTTTTGTTCTCTCGCAAAAAGATGAAGTTGATGTTGGTGAGGAAATATGGTTTTATAGAAAATGAATTGGTACTACTGGTAGTTTGCATGCCCTTGGTCATTTAGAGCTTGTATACAAGCATTTCGTTACAGGCTTGTCGTTGGCTCAGAGTTCTCCACGGCACTTTAAGTCGTCCGTCATACAGTGATCCAATTGCAGAAATATGATACCACCATAGTCGATAATTTTGTAGACCGAGTGATACGTCGAATGTAAGCAGCAACGTATCACGGCGAAGTTAATAAATTCGCGGAGGCGCCTCGAGTGTATGCAACCAAGCGTCAGAGCGACGTCCAACAATTCGTGGACTGGCGCCTCGAGGCAGCCACGCACCACGGCGTCCACGAACTTATGGACTGTACTTACATATTCATGTGTTCAATGTTTGGCTTTTTAAACAAATCATCCCGCTAATTCTTTTCGTCTCCATGCAATGGCACATTAAGCTTGTTCTTAGTTTATCTCGGGCGCAATTGTTTATTTTGGCAAAAATCTAATAAAAAAAAAATCTAGTAAGGATCACATGTTTCTGCAGTGGAACTAAAGTATATTACGAAAATATAAGTTTAGTTATTTTCCCAAGAATCTTTAAAAAAAGGCCAGCCAATTTCGGGACTAAGTGGCATACAATTTATTGTAGTAGTGGTCGCTTCTTCGTTGGCTGTTCTTTTTGCCAGAGAAACTGTTTGCATTGGGTTCGCAATGGGTTCAGATCGCACTGGGTTCAGAAACCCAAACGACATATAAAGACCGAATAAATGTTACTAGTCCTATTCACTATAATGACAGAAGCTCTGTTCAAATAATCGTTTTCTCTAGATATTTTCGTGGTTATATAGCTCAGGTTATGCGACAAGCGATGTAGAAATTCAAATCGTTAATGATTGACGTCGGGGAAAGTTCCCTAATTATTTAAGTGGCGGGCTAGACTGCANTCGGGGAAAGTTCCCTAATTATTTAAGTGGCGGGCTAGACTGCAAACACATAATTTTTTCGTTTTAGATCTCTAAATACGGACAGTAAAATTTTCAATAACCTGTAGATCCTCTGTATGCTTGGGCCGATGCCGCGGCCCATTGAACACTGACGCAAGTATGATGCAGTGCAACACCATACGTCACTTATATTGTTGGTGTAAGAGCCCAACCTCAGAAGTCACGCAAACTTAAATGTGTTTTTATAGTCTAGCTTGCCACGTCACGAGATTGATGCAAGCAATTTTCCTTTGTCTCCCTCTCTTTCTCTCTTTCTCTCTCTCTCTCTCTCTATATATATATATATGTCTCGTTACTGGACCACCGTTAATTTGCTACGTCTAGGAAGTAGGAAGAGACGGATATAGTCTATTCGCGGTAATTTCACCCTTTTTGAATCAAACATAAAAAAAATCACCCCATGTATAAAGTGTTTGGTTGTATCCTAACTGCGTCATGTTTCACACAAGCGTTTCATTCTTCTGTTAACATAAATGTTGTCTGATGTTTAGCTAAATCGAACTATTTATTACATTTTATCTATAAATTATAATGCGTCATTTATAATTAACTACTAATAGTTGGGTTGGTAATGCCGAGTAAGACAGTTCTCTTGCAAAATACAATTAAACTGAGTGAGCGCAAATGCGATACGTTGTCGCTTTGGTGTGATTTCCCAGATTGGTTGAACCTTGTCAGCACGAGGCGGAGGAATAGCCTGCAAGTAGAACCGCGGCGGGGCTTCAGGAAAGTTGGGAGTAACGACGAATGAACTGCAGTTAGTAAAACCGCAACGTGAACGGCAGGAAACAAACGTGGCCAGCACGGTCGACACGTTCATTCGCTAGAACAGGCGAGTTGCTGTGAGCTTGCTCATTGTCACTCAAGGTGAGTCACGCAGAAGCGAACTGTAGAGAGATGGGTGCCCGTAGACTACTCGTTACTGAGGAATTACCTTTGAATGACACATTTCCCAAGTTCGTATTCCGGTTTTATAATAGGCCCTGTTAGTTTATACAGGTTTTGTATGTCAAACACGCCCCTAGCACTAAATATGATGGTTTATTGCGGAGAAGTTGGCTAATTATCTAATTTTATAATTCTGATACTCTACTGGACTTTTTAAATGGTATGCAATCAGCTAAGTCGTGTCAAAACTGCATCACTCAATCATTAAATAACACGCTCTAATGTTTTCCAAAAAAAATTGTTGACACTAAAAGTTTTTTGCAATATGCTTATATATCTGCATATTAGTCCACCAGCATTAAGTGGGGACTGAATTGGCAGCGATTTTTTTTTTAAGCCACGTGTTTCCTGTGCACGTCCAGAAAAGGAAGTGCGGGAGTGATGTAATGGAGTAGGATTCCTGCAGACAGCTCCAGTCAGTCTCTAGACACCGAATGGCGAATGAATGTGCGTTATTTTTCAATAGTGGCCTCACCGNAGGCGAGTTGCTGTGAGCTTGCTCATTGTCACTCAAGGTGAGTCACGCAGAAGCGAACTGTAGAGAGATGGGTGCTGTCTCTTTTACATAACCGTAGACTACTCGTTACTGAGGAATTACCTTTGAATGACACATTTCCCAAGTTCGTATTCCGGTTTTATAATAGGCCCTGTTAGTTTATACAGGTTTTGTATGTCAAACACGCCCCTAGCACTAAATATGATGGTTTATTGCGGAGAAGTTAGCTAATTATCTAATTTTATAATTCTGATACTCTACTGGACTTTGTAAATGGTATGCAATCAGCTAAGTCGTGTCAAAACTGCATCACTCAATCATTAAATAACACGCTCTAATGATTTCCAAAAAAATTGTTGACACTAAAAGTTTTTTGCAATATGCTTATATATCTGCATATTAGTCCACCAGCATTAAGTGGAGACTGAATTGGCAGCGATTTTTTTTTTTTAAGCCACGTTTTTCCTGTTTACGTCCAGAACAGGAAGCGCGGGAATGATGTAATGGAGTAGGATTCCCTAATGATGCAGACAGCTCCAGTCAGTCTCTAGACACCGAATGGCGAATGAATGTGCGTTATTTTTCAATAGTGGCCTCACCGATGACTCAGCTCTCTTGAGAGCTCTGTTTAGTTCGTAACCGAGCGAGGTGGTAACTGCACGCTGGACTCGTGTTCAGGAAGACGCGGGTTCAATGCCTTGTCCGGCCACTCCATGTTGCAGGTTCCCGTAGTTTTTGCGAAATCACTCCAGACGGATACTCGGATGGCTGCTTAACACAAGAAATGGCACATTCCTTCCCCACCACTGCTTGTCTAAACTTCTCGTTAGTTAAATACTTTTAAAATCAATCTTTGAAAAGAGATCTGTTTACATCTCCACGCCTCGTCACGTAAGTTCGAACCAGTAACTAAATGTTCGTTACTTGAGTGGCCTACACTGCGAATCTTGCTCCACGGGATCAACATCCTTTACACGAATACATAACTCCGCATTCACAGGCGCGGCTACCCTCGTTCATCCGGCGTCCACCAAATATAGTATTTATAATTCCATCCAAGCACCTTGCAGTGCCAGCCTTACAAATCTAAAACTCCCGAACAGAATTCCTGCCCCTAATTGTATGTTTGTTTTTTTACGGGCACGTTGTGCGGCATGCTCCTAGTAAAGTAACCAACGATATAGCCTAAGAAAAATAGTTCCCAAAATAACGTCACATCAAAAGCGTTGTGTTTATATTTTTATTAATTTTAATACATCAATTTAGTTTCTGTTTATTTGTTCACATTAACAATACTAACTGGCACATGAATAACTTACGTGTGTTAATAACAATTTAACAGTTTCACTAGATTTACGCATGATTAAAGTGATTGGGCCATGGCAACGTTATGTCGGTTGGATAAGAAAAGTCAGTGGCTTTCAAGAGTGTTTAGTTAACAGCAGCCAGCCCATACGTGATTATTTATTTTTTTTACTTTCAGGCCACTGTGTATCCTTCCGCCTCATGTAATAAATAACACAGCCGTGCGCCTGGTGACCAGCATTCATGCGTCCATCCGCCGATAACGTGAAATCCTTGATGTGTTGCGATTACGTCAATACGAAATATGACGAAACGACAATTTCAGCTGCCACAGGTTGTCAACAAAACTTAAAAGGACGGTCGGAATATTCCCGGGGCAACGCATATCCGAACAGTTTGAACCACACACTTTTACGCCAACCGGCATTTCATACAGCCCGTACAAGACCAGCATATAAATATTTTTATTAGTTTCAGTATCACTTCACTACTTGAAACGAATGCTTATTTGCGAATGGCCTGTCCTCGACATTAGCTGAAATGACGTGCTAACCACAGCTCCGAAGAATTATTTCAAGCAGAAAGACCGCTAAATACTTTACTGTCTACGTAATTCTTTGAATAGTCAGTAAGTTTCTCCGTCCCATACAAATGAGCAAGATGTTCCTTCTCATAAGTCGTAAATGTATTTCCACCTGGTGCTAAGAAACTACTGAGGAAGTCTACAGTGGCCGACGATTCATTTACATTCTGACTTCGCACCGCTCCCACGACTACAGAGCTGCATTCAAACTTAACCTTTCCTTAAAATTGGTAAGCAGCAGTATTTAGAGGACCAGCCAATTATGATTTCAACAATCGAAATGCATCCAGGTTTTCTCCTCAGGTTATTTATCACAAGACTTTCATAATTCGCTGTCAAAATAGCTGTACAGTGTTTACGTTTATTTATGTACTGTTTCGGGAAGGCTTTATTTTTTCCAAAAGTTGATTTCAAAAAAGTTTAGTCCACCGCGTACCGTATACTGCGTACACATGATTTTTTTTTTTTTTTTCAAAAAGAGTGTCACGAAAGTCCATTAATGGTTACGTACAACTTTTCTGAAGCCCTGCTTAAGTTCTACTTCCAGGGTATTCCTCCGCCACATGCAAACACAGCTTAACTGAGTCTAGAAAATTACACTAAAGGGACAACGCACCGCATTCGTGCGCACTCAGTTGCGTAATATTTTGCATGGGAACTATTTCTTACTAGGAATTACCAACACACCTATTCGTATTAATTATAAATTAAATATTATACATAATGTAAAGAAGTAGAGGAATTATGGAGACTTTGGCACATCGGGACCTGGGACCGGAGCGTCGGATCTGTTCGCGCTGTCATTCCAGCCGACAACCATCTTAGATCAAGGTGGCCTTGACCTTTGATCTTGATCCCGACGACCTTTTACTTTGTAAACCCAACAATAATTTAAAAAAATAATTTTAAAAATTCAAAATATAACAAATATTTATATAAAACATATTTGAAAATTATTAAAAATAACTAAAAAATTATTAAATAAAAAATGTGTACTAAAAAAACTTAAATTTCCGGAGATCCCTAACACCTCCCTACACCCATACTCATTCCGCAATCTTGGTAGGCGTCACCACCACCATCCACCATCTGGTAGGTGCAGTCCGCCATCTTGATAGGTGTAGCCATCCGACATCTTGGTCGGTGCAGTTCGCCATCTTAGTCGGTGCAGTCCGCCATCTCGTTTCTGACCACCATATTGGTAGGTGCAGTCCACCATCTTAGAAAGTGCAGTCCGCCGTCTTGTCCGGTGCAGTCCGCCATCTTGGTAAGCGTCACAGTCGCCATCCGTCATTTTGGTTTTTAATTTGTCACTTGTTTATACATTACTGGAGCTTGTCTCACACCTTCGTTCGACTGCCATATTGGATTTAATATGATTTCATCACCTAGGTGGCGCTAGTGTATTAATTTACCTACCAGGAGAGTTGTCGATTTAGCCACCAGTCGGCAGCCATATTTGTGTATGTTTTTAAAGTATATGCTGCTCTGTCGGGACACTCCATATTGTATTCTATTTTTAACACCTAGTAAGGCTATTTTCTCGATTTCGTCACCAAGTGAGCTGCCGATTTAATCCACCAGGCGGCAGTCATATTTGATTATGTTTTTTAAGTATAGGCAATGCTGTCGGCACCCTCCATGTTAAATTATATCTTCAACAAATAGGTGGCATTAATTTATTGATTTCACTGCCCGGCGAGCTGCCGGTACCCGCTCATTCTGACGATTTAGCAGCAAAGTGAACTGTCGGCACTCATATATATAGTCATAGGAAAACCAGTAATTTTTCATTCCTATTTTTAAAAATAATATTTTTAGATTCAGCAGTATACCTACAAGCATTAATTATTAAATCGGCATTTTGTTTGTATAAAGATCTTTAATTAAAACCGACCAAAGCCATTTTTAGTTTTAATGTTAATTAAATTACCATTTTAATTGAGTATTTATTCTGTAACCTCTCACCCCACCACTTTATTCACACCAATTATTCAGTTTCGGACTGCACCTACCAAGGTGGTGGATGGTAGCTGTGATGCCTACCAAGATGGTGGACTGCACCTAGCAAGATGGCGGAATGAGTATGGGTGGAGGAAGATGTGGGAAACCTCAGGAAATTTAAGTTTTTTTAAATAAATGTTTTATTTAATACGTTTTAATAATTTATAATATATATTTTATATATAATTTTCTATAAATTTTGAGATTTTNGGGGGGGGGGGTTCATAATTATAGGTTATCAAAGGTCATCGGGATCAAGTATAAATGTCAAGGTCACCTGGATCCAAGATGGTCGCCGGCCGGCCGGAATAACAAAGTACGAACAACTCCGACGTTCTGGTCCCAGATCCCGATGTGCCAAAGACCCCATAATCACTCTACTTATATATAAAATAGAAACAAAAGTTCAATTTAACTAATAATAATTTTCTTGTTAACGCGAGTATAAAACGCTTGTGATACATGACATGCTTGGGAAACAACCAAGTAAGTCATAGATGGGGTGATTTTTCAAACATTTGATTGAAAAAGTGTGAAGATATCGCGAATACACTATAGCCTGGTCTTCATCATCCCACAGGCACGCCTACAAGTCTTTAGTTGTTGGCGGCGTTTATTTGGTTCCTGACTGGGCCAATCGGAATTAGGTTACTCTGGTGGTGATCGTTGATGACTAAAGACCTGAAAAATTGGCGAGTTGAATGACCTGTACGTTAGACTTCACTGTCTTATACACTGATGCAGATATCAGCTATTTATTGGGTGCTTGTTGTGGCAATACAAGGCTGCGATTGGGCCTAAAGTTTATTGCATGTTTGTTATTGGTTCATTTATCTCCGGGAGGTGTCAAACAACGCTTCGACTAGTTGCAAAAGTAACATGAACGTACAAGTTTGTGAATTCCAACTTGACTCAATATGAATCCGCGAATTTTCCAGGTCTCTATTGAGTCGCGGGCAGGTACCTAACATCCGTAGCAGGAAATGTACCGGAGTTTAAAGTGGATGTGGAAAGCAATAAGACAGCGGCACTTTTTTCTCTCGCGAAAATCGAGTGTCCCTAAGCACAGCGTGGCAGGCCAATTCGCTACCGCGTGTGGTGGTACGTCGAGGATACTCAAAGCAGCTGCGTAGCTGGAATGCTGCTAGGCCTTGCTGTACCCGGCTTATCACACGACCCGCCTCATCTAGTCGCGGACCTGGTTAGTGGTGTGTCTCCGTTGACGCACGCCGCCTACGTCTCGGCGAGAGGGACGAATGCACTGATGGCCTCAGACCACTGCATTACTCATTTGTGCGTATAATCGGGAGGGGAAGGGACAATAGGCGATAAAGACCACTAATATTCACGTGAATAGGTTTATCATTTATGTATAGTTGCGGGAATATGAGTCGGAGAACTGCGATTATTTAAAATTCACTCCACTCACTAAACCTTTAATCAGTCGTTCTAATGAGTGACATTATAGTATCTGTGAAAGCAGTAATTTTACGTTTACGTATTGGCGAAACAGCTAACGCGCTAAAAATAAGTTGTTTCGTTCCATCGAATACTCTTGTCATTTTGTAAAGCCTAAAAGCACTGGTGATTTCTCCGTCTGATGTGCCTCGGTTTTCACCTAGCGAATTTATTGTCACTTCTTTATATTTGTTGTAGGTGTACGTTGTCAAACCACGATCGTCGTGGAACGACAGAAATTAAAACTTACATTACCACGGTGACTTCCTGCGAAGTCATGCGCCACTTAAGTATATTGTACAGCTGATTCACCCTCAACTGATTACTTTAGAGATCTCTAGCTGCTTGCTTTCTACAACACAGGGTGTATTTTTCCGCCATGGTTCAAAATGTAATACCACCATGGACCTGGTCTCTAGTATTTATGCGTCGGCATAGAAACGTCACCATGGAATTCTTAGCAGCAACGTTATACTACAATTACGTCAGTTCTTACATTGAAGAGGTGATCACATTTAAAAAGCTAACCAACGGTAGGCTCAAAAATTGGCAGGTAGGCTCACAACAACTTTTTTCACAAAAGCGTCCTTACAGCTTAAGTTCAGTCAATAGGAACGCATCTCACAAGTATGTTGTTTGAAATCTAAATGGAAAAGGGTGGTTATTAATGAAATTTAAATGGAAAAGGGTGGTTATTAATGAAATCTAAATGGAAAAGGGTGGTTATTAATTAGTGTTTTATGAGCTCCTCTGGAAAGCCGTGGTCACGGCTANGTTATTAATGAAATTTAAATGGAAAAGGGTGGTTACATTGTGTATGTGCTTCAGAAAACTGCTCACTTTTTTCACCTACGATCCTAGGTTAGTTTAAATAGTCCCGTTAGGTTGGTATACTAGGGCTTATTCTACTCATGTTGAGAAACTCAATGCTTATATTACGGCAACTAAACATTTTAATCGCCAGGTAGCACTGATGTTGCATGTGTACCCGACTTATTTTCGTTTTGAATGTAAACAAATGGTACAATTGCAATTTTATAAAATACATATATATAACTTTTTGAATCTTCTAATTTGTATCGTGTTCGAACCTACATAAATAATAATATAAGTTCATCGCACTAGAGTGGGAAATTAGCTAAATATGGCCACATGTTGTTCAATATTCAGTCACAAACTTAGATTTGGCATAACGTAGTACTGCACAACTACATTAATTAAATATGACAACAGAATCGAAAAATTCGATTTGATGACAACTATATTTATTTCGGTCTTACATTCGTAAAAGTCACTAAATCAGGCGTTTTTACTCAATGCTTAACACAATTGTGTTTTCACTTTTTGCTCCTGTAAACATCATTAAAGACCGTGAATAATAGTTACAAAATAAATTTGATACTTGATATTTTACAAAGGCAACTATGTACTGTATAACAATAAGAGTAAAACACTAACTTTTACAGTCACTTATCTATAACTTCTCCATTTACCGAGGGGCCGCGGTGATGTAGTGGTCAGACTACTCGCCTCCCACCAAGGAGAACCGGGTCCGATTCCCGGCTGGGTCGCTCCCGGATTTTCACACGTGGGAATCTTGCCTCACGATTACGCTGGTGGGCGGGTTTTCTCGGGGTATTCCGTTTCCCCCGCCCTTGCATTTCCTTGCTGTTCCATATTCACCACCACCCTCGTCGGCTCTCAAGAACTCGATTTTAAGAGCCGCCCAATTATCTTCTCTCACTCACACTCACTCTCGCATATTTTTGCATCCGGCATTTGTTTCTTATCAGCAGAAAACAGAAAAAAAAGCCGAAGTTCAATGTACAAAATTATAAAAAAGTTTTTAATTTGCTGTATGCATTTCTGTGAAATGGTTTGTATAGTTTTGGTATTTGCTTCTGCGTAACTCATATAAGCAGTAACAAATCAACTGTGTAATCCCAGGTCTGGGCCAAGGCGATGGGTAAATTTCCAAATTCCGCTGCTTAAGTTTAAATGAATATATTTTTTTAATTGTGTTAACTGCCTAATACTGATAAAACAAAAATAAATCAAGATTTCAGTCCCCAACACTTTAAAAATTGACAGTGAGGCGTTAAAACATGGCAGTCTTTTCCTCTAATTTACTACCAACGATAGGCTGCCTGTTTTTCATCGGTTTTCACGTTAAGTTTGCGTTAAGACATGCACAGTTATTTTTTTAAAAGATTTCCAAATTTATGGCTACTCAATGAATCATCATAGCCCAATTATAACCTCGTCTAGTTTTCGTGACAGAATGAAATTTATTTTGGCAATCTCAGCTGTTTGTACGCTAATAACTGATGTCCATTAGCAGAGTAACGAGGTTCGGAATCGCCGGTTGAGACAGTTATGAATTGGTTTCTCGTACAATCACCAGTCAATAAGAAGAGAAAAGCTGCTGGTGTGTACATGTCGAATTGAAATGTAAGCCCCATTCATGTACTAACGGCGCTACTTCTTGTTCTGACGTGTGTAGGGTTTTTATTTAAGACTTTCCTGGCACGTCAGTAACTGTGCAGGTATAAAGGAGTCAAATCCACCTGTAGCAGCTACCTAAACTGGCCTCCGTCTGAGAGACTGGATTTCATCCTCACCCAGTTCAGAAACCGAGTTAGTTACGACCAGTTGTTAACAACTCAAGAATTACGGGGAAATAACTGTAGTTGGCTGTAACTAAGGGAAGAAAGCAGCCTCTTTTGGCAAAAAATAATACTGCTACTAGAATCAAATTTCCAAAAGTTGAGCCTTGAGACGTGTGTGGCCCGAAACTTTGAATCACTGTAAAGTGAAGAGTAAGTGAGTGAGCGAGTGAAGATATTTGGGCCGCCCTTAACATTGAGGTCTTGAGAGCCGATGAGGGTGAAGCGATGCAAGTATGGAGCAGCACAGGAATGCAAGGGCGGGGGAAACGGGAAATCCCCGAGAAAACCCGTACAACAGCGGCATCGTACAGCACGATTCCCACATGCTAATATCGGGAGGCAACCACGCCGGGAATAGAACCCGGTAAACCTTGGTGGGAGGCGAGTAGTCTAACCACTACACCACCGCAGCCTCTGATTCGCTGTAAAAGTAATGGATGGGGAATGGCCAGAGGGGGGGGGGTTAGCGACACGTGATGCTACTGCACATTAATTAGCAAATGGAATATCAGCCAGGGAGTTAATAAGAAGAGGTGGAGCTTCTTTTAAGTTATCTTAAAAGCGAAAGTGGCACGTATGCACAAGTCAAGAATATGACGTCACTCACCGTAATTCAGCGGAACGTCATTCGCCAGCCTGCGACTACAGGTGAGCTTGCCTGATGCCGCCGGAAAAAAAAGAAACTTACTTCCACATTACGACGGTACCAGACACTAGACGACAAGACGCGCTTCCGTAATGCACGTGACCAGTCTGTGAATGAGTAGCCTGCATCGGGAAAACCGTCACGTTCTCCACTTCTGCGTTGACTATTCATTCCTTCGCCACGTCACGCAGCTCCAGGACAGACGTCTATCATGTGACGTGTCATCGTGTTCCCGATCACCGAAAGGAAGACGTCACCATGCTTTCCCCTTACGATATCAGTTTGATCGACGATTCATAACCACGTAAGGTATCGACACCTGTGCGCTTGACAGGATTAGCTCTTGTGGGTTTTATATACCTTAAGACACTCTACAGTACGCAAGACTAATTACTTGACGGCAGTTTCTTGGGATAGGCAGCCGACTTAAGTTTCGTCGATTTTTAGATTAACAGATATTATTGATTGCTGTTTATTAAAAATAAATGGAACCACCCGAGAGCAGTTACGACGTGTCTGTTTTGCAGCGACACTTATGAATTATTTTCTACTGGACTAAAGAATTGAGTGAGTGAAGATATTTGGGTAGCTCTTAACATCGAGGTCTTGAGAGCCGATAGGGTGAAATGAGGTGAGTATGGAGCAGCGCAGGAATGAAAGGGCGCGGAGACGGGAGATCCCCGAGAAAACCCGCCGACCAGCGGCATCGTCTGGCAAGATTCCCACATACGAAAATCCGGGTACGATCCCGCCGGGAATAGAACACAGTTCGCCTAGGTGGAAGGCGAGTAGTCTAACCACTACACGACCGCGGCCCCATCAAGTTGTGTAAACAAGCCACGAGCCACGGAAGGAGAATTTATAAGGACGTGACGACGAGTAAAAGAGAAGTGAGGCCAGCCTGCAACAGCGTACACAAACGCCGAATCCCATCTGTAACCAGCCTGTGGCATCATTTACCAATAACGAGGGAGTGTCTTCGGATCTAGTGCGAATATTGTAACGCAAACGCTTTCAATAATTAACTGCTCCCCTCGTTTATCTGAAACATATTGTATAATCCTTTCACGATAAACTGAAGTAACAGCTCTTTACTAATAGCTAACCCTCTTAGTGATCATTCATTTGTCACACTGTACAGTTTGATACGAGAGAGCACAAACTGTAAGATTGGTGGGGACTAGGGTCTTTCCTACCTCTTCACTGCCTTACACCAATAACTTACCACCTCTCACAACTAATTATACACCCAACCCATCCTATAATAAAAATTAATAAAAAGGAAATTACAGAGATGTTTCAATAAACTAATAAACGCGTAAGACTTAAAGCGATTCGCATATATTTTAATTGCTAAATAATCAAAGAGATTGTAAACCTACACTTTAATTTCAAATAGAATAATATTGGCAATGTTATAACAATGTATTAAAACATTAATAAAACATACCAAAGAAGGCCTCATATTGTTTTATAGAACAGCGAGGTAAAGTTTCCGTGCGCGTCGGGCGAGTATTAGATTTAAATAAGTGAAATTATTAGTAATAGGACTTACACAAAATTAAAATGCTATCAATAAATTATATATATTACTTTTAACTCTGAATTAATACATTAAATAAAAAATTTAAAAACTTGCAAGACGTTAAAGTACAGATACATAAGAAAATCGGAGAAATAGAATAGCAGTGTGCATGATTACCCGCTGCCGTTTAGTACGTGTATGGCCTCCATGTGCATTGTACAGGTCCCTAACACGCCGTGGCATGCTTGTAATCAATGTGTTGATGTCATCTTCCAGAAGAAGGTCCTATTCCATCTGGGCAGCTCTAACGAGATATGGAAGTGTTTCTGGAGGCTGTGGACGATTATAAACTGCTGTTTTCAACTTGTCCCAGGCATGTTCAATGCGTTAGTGCTCACTCTGTTGATCCAGGGAATCCATACCAATAAGTCATGATTTCCAATCTTCTCATGGTGTGTTGTGAAGTAGTTGAAAACATAACTTGAGTCTCTACAAATCGACTGTAATCATCTGTCGCCACAAGAAGGTAGTCACAGATAGGTAAAGGTCCTTTGAAATTCAATGCTAACTGCTGCCACGGGCCTTCTGGCATTTCTCGACTAGCCACTGGTTTTGGTGGTGGTTTGCTAATGACAGATTGGCATTCAAAACACGCGTTGACTCATTCTTCCACTGTTCAGTCTATTTACTGCCAACGTACTTTTAATCGTAATCTCCTTCTCATAGCACTCATTCCAGGGTGTCCCTCATGTGCAAGGTTCAAAAATTATTTTTTCTTGTTGTTCTAGGGACAACTATCCAGTCTCCACTCAATAATATTCCATCATATACTGATAATTCATCTTGGATACACTCATATTGCTGAAATTCTTTACACCACTTTTAATATCATGCTTTTCTGTAAAGAGCATAATTCTTCTTTTTTTTGTGATTCTTTCCTTCTTTCATTTAAGGATGTGGTTCTTGATGAAGCTGCTACTATTAACCCATGAAGATAAATATCTGTATATTTTTTCAACCTTTTTTTCTTATTTAATTGGACCTAGTCATGATAACGGGTCAGCTAAGTTACTCTTTCCAGAAATGCATTTTACATCATAATTATAAAACTGAGGCCTGACTATCCCTTTTTCAATACGAGTACATGGTTTTTATTGTACTCCTAAAATTACTTGTATCTGATATTTTGACAAGCAAAATGATATTCTATGTAAATATGAATGAAATCCCTCCACTGCCCATGCCAAATTTAATGATTCTTTCTCTGTTTTTGAATACTTCTTTTATTGTCCACTATGACTCTTGCTAGCATAGCAAACTATTTTTCTTCCTTCTGGTCCTTTCTGAATTAAAACAGCACATATGCCTACATGTCTTGCATCTGCCATGACTTGGCACTCTGAATTAGTACCATAGAAGGCTAAAACGTTTTAACTTGCTAACTGTTGTTTAACTTTTTCAAATGTTTTATTTTCTGTTCTGATCCGAATTAAAATTTAACATTTTGCTTCAAAATATGCCTTAATGGTTCAGTCAAAGTCGCTATAATATGGAATAAACCGTTCATTACCTCCCCACAAATGTGACTATTCCTAAAAAAACTTATCACTTCAGCTGCTGAAGTAGGCTCTTTAAAATTACTAACTGCTTCAACTTTATCTTTTGCTGGTCGGGTGCCTTCCGTGTCAGTTTGTGATCCAAAAATATTTTTTCTTTCTTTGAGAATCTAGATTTATTTATATTCAACTCAAAGCCTTTATCTTCAAGTATTGTAAGTGCTTTTCCAACTCTTTTCTGCAGTGTTTCTTCATCTGGCCCGTACACTAATAAAGCATCCAATAAAATTCACAAACCTTAGCACTATTTTTAGTTCTTGTTCTACAACTTTCTGAAATTTTTCTTGAACACAACTTGATCCCATTGGGCAACTTTCAAATCGAGGTAAACTATACACGTTTAGAAGTTTGAATTGTAATATTCCTGATTTATGGGCTAATTCAATCTGATTATATGTCTTTTTCAAATCCAGTAATGTAAATATGGTACTTCCAAATAACTGAGGTAAAAAGTCATCCATGGCTTGAATCAGATATTTTTTACGAAAATTACTTTATTAACCCTTATAAAAGACACGCAAATACTTATATCTTCATCAGGTTTGAATACTTTCACTAACTCTGAACATCAAGGCGAATAACCAGACACAGGTGCATAGATCCTTGATTTCTTTCTGCAGCTTTCCTAATTGAAACAGGGGTTCACCTTTATGGTTGCAGTACTGTCTGAACTTCAGGTTTCAAAGACAATTTTATTTGAACATACTGTCCTTTCCTCAATGATCTTAACTCCTTATGTGAATATATTACAGCTTCCAAACCTACTTTGAATTCTCCTAATTTCTTTGCTACCTCTTTGCTTAATAATAGTGCCCTTTTCTTGAATTATGTAAAGTCTTTCTTCTTCACGTATAATCACTCAATATTTCAAAATTTCCGGTGGAACACCTCCCACTTTACAGGATATGCATGGTTCCTTGGCACAGCCATTTTGACAATAAAAATAAATGAATCTGATCCTAATTCACTCTTCTCTTAATTAAGTTGTTGAATTTTTTTTACACTGATTTGGGTGTGACAAACTTATGAGAAATGTCTCAATCATTGGCATTTTAAATATTTCTTATTTTTAGCATAAAATATGGCATAATTCTTAAAATGACTTGTTTACCCAACCTAAAACAGTTAAGTGACTTTTGAGCAGGTTTTGCTTTATTATAAACTGTTGAAATATCTTTAGTGGTTTAAACTTTTTAAACTTAACTTGGTTATAAGCAATATTATCACTACTGCTATCCAACACTTTGGACTCAATAACAGCTGCTTCACGNTAAACTTAACTTGGTTATAAGCAATATTATCACTACTGCTATCCAACACTTTGGACTCAATAACAGCTGCTTCACATGCTTTAGCAAGTTGTTCGATCTCAGACAATATAGTGTCAAGTTTCTGAAGAAAATATTTTCTTATTCATTTGAATAACACAAAGAAATTATTTTATGTTTAATTTTTCTTTCTTACCCTTCTCCAAACTTACGACTGTTTGCTCGTTTCCTTAACCAGCAATGCAATGATTTATTATTTCATTATTTTATTTTTTGGACGTCAAAAAACATGTCTTTCGTAAGTACTATTAACTTTTGGAGAAAAACGTTTATATAATGATTTTACAGTCATGTGATACTACAAAATATTATGTTCTTATTTGTCTTTATTACTGGGATTTTCACCAGAAGGGGGTGGGTTTATTTTGTCAGCAGACATATTAAAATAAATATCTTGAACTTACATACCTGCCAAATGTAGCAGCAAAGCTTTCTGTTTGCTTGTATCTGTAATACCTTTTGCTTCTAGTAAAATTTGAAGTGCCTTTCTCCGTTTGTTCCATTGCGCACCAACATCTGGTAGGTTTACATCTAAAACTGGTAAACTAAGATTTCCAATATCCGTACTTACCAAATTGATTACAAGCAATAAAAACATCCACATTTAATGTTTTTATAAATATTACTTTATTATTTATTTATTGTAGTATCTCTTATAATTTAATATGTTTGTGAAATATATTTTTAGTATTCATATTTGTTCTGGATTATTATTTATAACTAATATATGTCGTGTATTACAAGCGTTTTGTACTGTGTTAACATAAAATTACGTAGTTTTTTGGTCATAATTGAACTTTTACTTATGTTTTATCTATAAATAAAAATATTTTACATATAAAAAAATATGAATAAAAACAGGGAGAAAATAGGTGTCAATAACCTTTCACCTGAGGTTTTTGCCATATATCTGCGCCATCAACTGCCGCTTACAGAGAAACGTGATTCATGAGTATGACTCATATGACTAATTAAATTCATCAGTATTACAGAAGGCCAGCGTGTGTGTGATTCGGCTACGCTAAAAAGAATCACTATTCCACAAAATNTAAACTTAACTTGGTTATAAGCAATATTATCACTACTGCTATCCAACACTTTGGACTCAATAACAGCTGCTTCACGTGCTTTAGCAAGTTGTTCGATCTCGGACAATATAGTGTCAAGTTTCTGAAGAAAATATTTTCTTATTCATTTGAATAACACAAAGAAATTATTTTATGTTTAATTTTTCTTTCTTACCCTTCTCCAAACTTACGACTGTTTGCTCGTTTCCTTAACCAGCAATGCAATGATTTATTATTTCATTATTTTCTTTTTTGGACGTCAAAAAACATGTCTTTCGTAAGTACTATTAACTTTTGGAGAAAAACGTTTATATAATGATTTTACAGTCATGTGATACTACAAAATATTATGTTCTTATTTGTCTTTATTACTGGGATTTTCACCAGAAGGGGGTGGGTTTATTTTGTCAGCAGACATATTAAAATAAATATCTTGAACTTACATACCTGCCAAATGTAGCAGCAAAGCTTTCTGTTTGCTTGTATCTGTAATACCTTTTGCTTCTAGTAAAATTTGAAGTGCCTTTCTCCGTTTGTTCCATTGCGCACCAACATCTGGTAGGTTTACATCTAAAACTGGTAAACTAAGATTTCCAATATCCGTACTTACCAAATTGATTACAAGCAATAAAAACATCCACATTTAATGTTTTTATAAATATTACTTTATTATTTATTTATTGTAGTATCTCTTATAATTTAATATGTTTGTGAAATATATTTTTAGTATTCATATTTGTTCTGGATTATTATTTATAACTAATATATGTCGTGTATTACAAGCGTTTTGTACTGTGTTAACATAAAATTACGTAGTTTTTTGGTCATAATTGAACTTTTACTTATGTTTTATCTATAAATAAAAATATTTTACATATAAAAAATATGAATAAAAACAGGGAGAAAATAGGTGTCAATAACCTTTCACCTGAGGTTTTTGCCATATATCTGCGCCATCAACTGCCGCTTACAGAGAAACGTGATTCATGAGTATGTCTCATATGACTAAGTAAATTCATCAGTATTACAGAAGGCCAGCGTGTGTGTGATTCGGCTACGCTAAAAAGAATCACTATTCCACAAAATTACGAGTGTGGGGCCAAATAATTTGTATGACGACGATTCAAGGAGCAGTAGGCAACAGAAACACATCGAGTAAACCATCGCATTCCAGGCGTCTACCGAAATTCCTCTATCAAATATTTCCCTAACTTAAAATATGAGCGTGGATAGAAATGGCATCCAAAGTTGGGTGGTTATTGATATACGGAATTTGTGTGAATTCAGTTAGTCCCAGGCTATATTTAGTCTTGTATTCTCGTGTTTTTTTTGTTATCGGACTGTACCTTACTCGAAATGACCTAGAGGACTCCGAGTCAGTAAAAAACAAGTAAAAAACAGCTCTAAAATGTATAATTGAATCACATAAAACCCAAACGAAGAGAGAAAAAAAGGGCCTCCTTACCAAGAAAACATCTACTGAACTTCAGCAGATCGCTCCAGTGTTCAAAGGACTGTGGGTTGTTACGCTTCCAATACGATTCCCGTGTACAATACGTTCACGGTTCCTTCACACTTTTCTGAAGTCCTGCTGAAGTTCTACTTCCAGGATATTTCTCCGCCTCATGGAAACCGAGCTTAACTAAGTCACGAAAATTACACCAAAGGAAACGCACCGTATTCGTGCGCACTCAGTTGTAATAATATTTTAGATAAGAATTATTTCTTACTAGGCACTACCAACACACATGTTTTCTTACTGTTTTTATGCATATTAATTATTGATAAAATATTATTTATGAATAAAATATATATGTAAAAATGTTTAATTTATCAACAGTAAGGTACTTTTATGTTAAGAGAAGAATAAAACGCCTATGATACGTGGTAAATTTTGGAAACAACCAAACACTTCATGAATGGGGTGATTTTTAAAATATTTGATTTAAAAAGTGTGAAGAAACCGTGAATAGATTAAGCCATATGGGCAGCGATTCATTAAAACTGTCTAATATTTAAAATATCATACAACTACATACCCAACTTCGTTCTTTGGTTTGGTAATCAAAGGACACGAAAACGAGATATTTGCCCTTCAAAAATATCCTTCGGCCGAAAAATATTACACTCGACTTTGCAAACTTGCGAACGCCAGAGACAAGTACGGCCATTACTCTAGGCACACGTGAGGTCGGCCACGCCTTACAACACAGCGGACCATCGACAGTGGGCAAGAAAATTGGAAACGCGACGTAGGCAGAGTGCCACCGCCAGCGAAATGTTGGCATCTTCACAGGCACCTATACAGATATCGCATCAAACCTGTTGGAAGGGATTATTACAGTATATTATTCATCTCCAGTGCCGAGAGTGATAACTTGATAACAGATAAACTCCTGAAACTACCGGGTTTCTGGTTGCCATGCATTCGCCGTATATTTCAGTCCATAGTTCGTTAACGCAGTGATTTTTCATTGCGCTTCTCCACATGAGGTTCCGTGGTTTGTTTCCTGTCAAAGGACTGGGAGTAGGTACTAAACCTGAGGCAGGNACCATCGACAGTGGGCAAGAAAATTGGAAACGCGACGTAGGCAGAGCGCCACCGCCAGCGAAATGTTGGCATCTTCACAGGCACCTATACAGATATCGCACCAAGCCTGTTGGAAGGGATTATTGCAGTGTATTATTCATCTCCAGTGCCGAGAGTGATAACTTGATAACAGATAAACTCCTGAAACTACCGGGTTTCTGGTTGCCATGCATTCGCCGTATATTTCAGTCCATAGTTCGTTAACGCAGTGATTTTTCGTTGCGCTTCTCCACATGAGGTTCCGTGGTTTGTTTCCTGTCAAAGGACTGGGAGTAGGTACTAAACCTGAGGCAGGCTGATTTCATCTTCGTTACCATGTCCCCAGGCGTTGACTCGTCCATCAAAATTACGAGATCAGACAGTGGCATGCGCTCTTGTTTACATTTAGTTTATCAGAATGTTCGTGTTTGTATTAAAAAAAAATATTTTCTTAGTTTGAATACATACTAGTTGCATTGCAACTCTGATAAATAATACGTATTGGAGTTTTAGAGTACTATAAAAACTATTCAAAAATTTAATCTAAATCATGGTTTTTCCCGTAGTGCTGTTGTCAAAAAAAATTCTAATATTGGAACATGAATATTGTTTACTGCTTATATGGCACGCGTACTCTATCCCACATCCCATTTACGACGGTGAAGGCTGATATTAGTATGCGTAGAGTGTGGCAGGTGCTGCCACGTTGTGGGAGTTTCCTCTGAGTACTCATGTTTCCTACGCCGTTTTAATTCCTCCTATGGCCCACCAACACTTCATTCTATCCCCCGCGCTCTCGGCGCTTGCATGGAAAGACGGGTATTTTCTTCAGCACAGGTAGGACAGACGGCTCCTCTTGTCGCCAGCCTGCGCTCATCCACGCTGACCCTGCCCAACGAGTAAACCGCTCACGGGTCTCGCAATTGCAGGCAAAGAATCATTTTGGCTATTCACGGTAAACTGGCCACTTTTTAAGTCCTCCTTAACGTCTACTTCTCTCCTCTTTTTGTAAGGTTTTGCCATATGTAAAATTAAAATTTCCATGCGTCTAGTGAATTTATTCATGCGTCAGTCAATTGAAAACGCAAAATCGCTAAGAAAATTAATTTGTTACTTATATACCATTTCGTACTCAAACGCGTATAAAGCATAAATACATTAATTGTCATAAATTTAAACAATACACTCGCAATATTACGTCGCGACTTGAAATTATATTCCTTTATATAATTGCCAACTTAACTGGGAGCCTGCATGGCAGTGTGTATGGAAGCATCTATGGAGATAAAGGTAACTTTTTTTTTTAAAGGTTGATTTCAAAAGTGCATACTTTACCGTGAACAGCCTAAAGCAGCTATACTCGAAGTGTGTTCCGCGGAGCCCTGGGGCTCCGCGAAGCCTTTCTGGGGGGGTCCACGAAAATAGGTACTGATCATAATTAATAAAATACTAAAGGGGTACTATAAGGCTTCAGAGGAAAAATCCGTCAAAAGTTTAATATTACGTATCTACAAAAAGTTAAGACGCGAACTGGACGAGCGACGCGAGCCGCGCCGCGTGACTCACCGCGTCCGTGTTTTGTTTGCAGCCAGCGTCAGACGACGGCAGTCATCTCGTGTGTGGCATGCGCTCAGTTCAATCGTGTTTATTGCTATTAGTGGTTTTGAAATCCTATGATAATATTCGTCATAATATTATACCTACAATTCAATTATTAATAACGAAGAATGGAGCGCTGGCTTAAAGGCCTTAAAGTTGGTGCAACAAAATCTTTCACCGATAGTTCAAAAGTGGTACTCCCAGAGAATGTGGCAACTTCCGATCAAGACAGTATTGCGACGACGTCAAGCTCTACTACAGTTTCAAGTAATACGAGTAAAATATGTAACGACACATTAAAGGCGAAAAAAAGAAAATATGATGAATCATACCTCAATCTCGGATTTGTTGATTCTAACGGTTCACCTCTCTGTATGTTATGTAGTAAACTGCTTCCTAATAGTTCTATGCTACCTGCCAAGATGCGCCAATATTTAGAAACTGTACACCCCGAATTTCAAGACAAGACTGAAGACTTTTTTATGCGTAAAAAAGAACAATTATTGAAGAGTAAAAAAATCATTATGCATGCGACCCAAACTGTGAATGAAAAGGCCACAGAGGCATCGTATTTAGTTAGCTATCGCATTGCAAAGGCAGGTGAAGCGCACACTATCGCTGAGAATTTAATAAAACCATGTGTGTTAGATATAACAAAATGTATGCTCGACGATAAATCTGCAAAGCATCTTTCTACAGTGCCGCTTTCAAACGATACCGTTTCGCGCCGAATTCATGATCTGGCAAGCTACGTCAAACAAGAACTAATTGCACGCTTACAAGGAAAACCATTCGCCTTGCAAATGGATGAGTCGACTGATGTTGCTGGTCTGGCCATCTTGCTGGTTATTGTGCGATATCCATATAAATTTTCTTTTGAAGAAGACATGTTCATGTGCTCACCACTGCCTACTAACACTACCGGAGAAGAAATTTTTAATAAACTTAATATATTTTTTGAAGAAAACCATCTTAATTGGAATGATTGCATCGACATTTGTACTGATGGCGCCAAGGCAATGACCGGTAAAACAGCAGGAGCTGTATCTCGAATAAAAAGTAAAGCGCCTAATTGTAGTTCCAGCCATTGTATTCTCCACAGACAGGCACTCGTGATTAGGCAAATGCCACCAAATCTAAAATTGGTTCTGGATGAAGCTGTAAAAATAATTCATTTCATCAAATCACGTCCACAGCAATACCGATTGTTTTCATTGTTGTGTGAAGATTATGGTAGCAAACATAAAACACTTCTGTTTCATACAGAAGTGAGGTGGCTATCTCGGGGTAAAACTTTAACAAGGCTATTTGAACTCAAAGCAGAGTTACAAACATTTTTTACAGATAAATCATTTAATTTGAAAGACCGTTTGTATGATAGAACTTGGTTGTTCAGACTAGCTTTTATGGCAGATATATTTCAAAAGTTGAACGAATTAAATTTGTCATTACAAGGTAAACAGACAACAGTGTTCAACGCTAGTAACAAAATAACTGCATTCAAAAGAAAATTGGAGTTTTGGATTATTTGTGTTGGTAAGAGAGTGATACAAACCTTTTCATTGCTCAGTAAGTTCGTTATAGACTCAGAAATCCTGCAAGATGATTTGTTTGAAGAATTAGTCCAATATCTCAACTCCATACGCGCATCTTTTCAGACGTATTTTCCCGAAGAACAGAATACAAAAATTAAAATGAATTCATGGATTCAAAATCCTTTTGTATCCAACTTGCAAAAGCCTGAAAGTATTTCAAACGAGATTTATGAATAATTTTTGGAAATGATATCAGACACAAGTATGGAATCACTATTCAAAACAATGCCTCTGAATGATTTTTGATGCAGAATTCGTGATGAGTATCCAATTCTTGCCTCAAAAGCCCTGACTGTTCTTCTCCCGTTCCCAACTACATACTTATGCGAGACAGGATTTTCAACCTATGCAGCTACAAAAACAAAATACCGCAATAGACTGAATGCCGAACCTGACATGAGACTTCAACTCTCTTCTATCTAGCCTGACATCAAAGAATTGATGAAAAATAAAAAACAATTTCATACCTCCCGTTAATTATTTCAATGATTATTAACATGATTTGATTATTAATAAAGAATTACAAATAAATCGGTGTTTGATTATTCTAGGGTTCCGTCAAATACTCCGCTTCCCAAAAGGGTTCCGTAGCCAAAAAAGTTTGAGAACCGCTGGTCTAAAGAGAGCAACGTCGATACTCAAGTATTTGGATCTTGCCCCTGCCACAGCAGTTTTCTCATTTAGACGGTGACGGACTGCGGGTTGCCGCTGTGCGTACCTTGCAGGCGCTAGGAACTTGAAGCTGTTCTGCCGGTGAGTCGAAGCCGATGTGTGTAAAAAAAAATCCTGAGTGCGTCCATCAAGGACGCACTCAGGATTTTTTTTTTTGAGGGGAGTTTAGAGAGCTTTGTAGTGAAGTGAACTGCACTGTTATCCCATATGTTTTCCTTGCTAGTGGGTCTTTTTTAGGATAATGCAAAGGTATAATTCTTAAATTTGTATTATTTACCATTCCTCAAGAAACATTTTTTATGATATGAAATATGGAACACGCCAAGTATTTTCTGTTACATAAACTCAAACACATAAAATCAGTATAGGTAATAATAAAGGAATAAATACATTGAAACATCGATGTACAGACTATTGTTTAAAGCCAGAGGGTAATTTTCTACAGTTAGGCCCATTTCCAATGGGCACTTTTTGTTAACAAAATGGTCACGTGACCCGTTTTGTCTACAAAATCTATGACGTATTTTTGTAATTTACGTTTTACATTTGTCATCTTCGAAGCTGACAAATTACAAAATAAAAATTACCAAACCGCCGCCATATTAGCTCTGCATGTTTGAAACGTTTAAATACGCATATAGACGAGATGTGTATTGTAACTCACAATATTTATTTCACAAAGCAAGTTGCTGAAGTATTCTTGATATATGTGTTTTGTCATGACAAAATATTTGTTAGGTAACAATTCAACATCATCTTGGTCTCATTTTGTTAATTTTAGATTTTAAATGGCTATCGAAAAACGTTATCGAATAATTACTGTATATTTTAAGACTTCGTGCACTTTTAATTTTGGAATGATGATACATCAAAATAATAGCAGTATAACGTGCTAAACAAAAAAAACTAACGTTGCCTGACCCCACTTAGCCAAATGGCCATTCGGGGTGTTATCGTTGTACTGATTAATTGAGTAAAATTTACACACGAAAGAAATTAACAGGGCTTGGAAATAGATTTAGTAGAGGAAATGATTATATGTTACGTTTTAGGTTAACATCGATGCCTCTGTCCTCTGCCCTTTGGACACCCCATCCCTTGTTGTTCTCCCTTAAGAGACAGAGGTCTGGGTGTTCTTCTGAGATGTCCGCATTGTGTTGTGTCACTGTCATGTTGTGAGGTGTCTTTGTTTTGTGTTGATGTGTTTGTCATGTTGTTTTTATCTTTCGTTTTGTTGTTCGTGTTGTGTTCTCTAGGTTAAGGTATGAAGACCCGGTGGGCCGCGCCCGCCAACACCGCCCTGGCCAACCGTTTTATAGTTGTCAGCCGGACCCGCACCGCCAGCAGTGCCCCACATATATCCCCCCAACCATAGTGTTGTTGTTTAGTTCCCGACCAGAGATAAGCGCGCCCCCCAAACCACGCCCGCCCCCACCCCGGCCAATTGGCTTATGAGTCAACTAGTCTTTCGGCCGGTTAACGAGATCACCAGCAAACAAGCCTTTCGGCCGGTTCACCAGGGCCCACTGGTCGGCGTGGTGCCACCAGCCATGATCGCACGGCCGCCCACCCCCGCCCCAGAGACAATGTAGATGTGTTTCCCTAATTGATCGAATTTAATAACTTTAAAGATTTTAAATTTTATGTGTTTTCCCTAATTGATTTGAATTTAATGAATTTTAAACAATTGAAATTTTTAACTTATGTCGTTGGCACCGATTTTAACTTTTCTGGTTGTGAATTATTAATTTTGAATTTTACTTAAATTTTTCTTTTCTTGTGAACCACTGCAAGTGAACTACTAGTGGTTACATTTCGGAAATTTGNGCGCGGCGCCGAATTATTACCGTTATTAATTTAAATTTTTAATTTTATTTTATTTTAGTTTAGTTTAGTTTTAATTTTAAACAAAATTTTTGAATTTTTACATTGTGTTGTTGGCACCGGTTTTAACGTTCTGATTTTTTTATTTATTAGTTTTTAATTTTACTTAAATTTTATAATCTTGTAAACCACTGGCAAGTGAACTACTACTGGTTGCATTTCGGGAATTTGGATATGAAGGTTAACAAATGTTTGGATTTCTACTAAGGCTTGGGAAACTATGGGGTCCCGCACTCTGATCTTTGAAAGTGCGGGAAGGCGGCTGTTAGTCTGGGCGCCCGTGAATTTTGTTAAATTTTACTAGACAGTTGAATGTCGTGGTGTTCCAGCCAAACCTTACAAAATTCTAAATGCAAATTACAAATACGAAACTCGAAACGAATTAGAACACTGCTTCAATGTTTTAGGTTGTATAATACTTAGGTTAAAAGTAATAAAGCTGGACTCACAACCATCCGTCGCATCCGTCGGTCGCCCGTCCGTCAGTCAGTCATCCGTCTGTGTTTCCGTCCGTCAGTTAGAAGCGATTCACAACAATCCGTCGTCCGTCAATCCTTCTGTACGGCGAAATTTCAATGTGACAACATAACAACGTGATCTTTCTTTAGTTGAAGGTATATTTTGGTTGGAAGTACATTTTCAAGAGAGACACATATTGGCAAAATAATTTTTTTACGTGATAATAATTTATATTGAATTATTGTTTACATTATAAATTCCTGAATTTACCACCACAAAAAAATATACACGGATCCACTGCCTCGCATTTTATTTCAAAAGGCGTATTCGCGTCTACGGAATGTCATCAGAAGGCCGTGGCACATCCGTCGGTCCGTCGAAAGTTGAAGTTTGAGAAATATTTTACGGATTGGCGGATAGAAAAATAAGTTTCCCTGCGATTGGTTGAAGATCGCGTGACCGCCGGGCGGACGGGCGACTTACGGATGCAACGAATAGTTGTGAGTCCACCTCAAGAGTGTAGCAATCTTAAATCGCCTAATTTTAAGTAAACATGACCAATTTTTAGTTTAGTGTAATGCGTACATAAGAAAGCAACATAAAAATAAATTGTTTAATTGAAATAAATTTTAGTGTTGCATGAAAAGACCAGATTAAAATAAACTTTTTACATTGAACTACCATCATGATCGTTCCGGTGTTATCCAGTGTATGTATCGAGGAAATGAGAGCCTTGCATCCAACAACATTGCACGATGTCTATCAAATACGGTAAGGATTGTATGTACACGCTAAGACACGTGCTAAATAAAATCATGTGCTTGGTAAACTATCAAAAACATTGTACAGTCAAATTATATTACCAAGGCTAAAACAAAATCACCTAATTTAGTACTAATGTCCATTCCTCTCATTTTTTCTGCCATTTTGTCCGAAATTGAGTCAACTGATGGGGTCGAATTCCTGTATTCGCTTTTCGAGCAAAGTGGCTGATATCTAGCTGCCGTATTGCAAGAATGTATATGGCAAAATTATCTAAGCTCTTACATCAGCTCTTCCAAATTAAAAAGTATAGAATTGTCGAAAAACAAAAATTCATGTTGCTGTGTATTCATGTAGATTTATGCAAAACGGCCAACAGCCAGCGTGTTGCACATAAATAAAAGGCGACAATAATAATGTTCGTTATTTTTTCAGCCACAGCGGCACCACTCTTGGCATTTCTGCGCATGCGCAAATTGAGATGCTGAGACGAAAAATATGGCAGGTACTATTAATCGAAGAAGAACACATTGTAGGCGCCGTTCGTATGTTCGTAATGCCACTTATGCAAGAATTTTACGCAGTCGAATAGAAAATGACGAGCATAGTTGTTGCGGCCCAAAGCCTGGTTTACTCAATCCAAAAATGGTGTACTCGATTTGCTCGCTAAGGCACGGTGAATGGGTCGGACTTGCGCCCAACTTCCGCCGTTACTGAGTATTTCAGCACGGAGTATACAAGTGGTTTTGAGCTTCCTATCAGCATGACATCCTGTCGCCTTAAATTTCCTCTGCGTATAATCACGCTACGTAACACTAAATTATACTTAAATCCGTACTTTAACTAATGCAAGAACTATCAAGAAAGCTTCCCACCGAAAATTAATTACTTTATATTTGGACGAAATCCTGTTGAACTTGTAGACACTACTTACAAGTAACATTTCCTCGCATAAAAAATTCTAGATGGCATTGTTTTTTACACAATGGCCTTTCTAAACCATAATTTCTTTGTTTTTGGACATACAATGAATAAAAACTAATTCACTTACTGAAATGAGATACCATGGGTACTTCAAGGAATCTATAAAATCACGCTACAAAAAGTCTTCATTTGTAGAAGTCTATGATTTTTTGTAAAATAAGTTTTCCTAAGCAATCCTTAAAATGAAGTAAGATATGACCTTGCTGTTGACCTTGTTAAATTTTTCATAAATTATCCTGTTTATTTTATTTGTACGTCCTAATAACACTTAAATTGCGATTTTTAAATGCTATGATGCAATAACTAAGGGTGCTACCTATTTTTTTATGCGGTGTTTCGTCCAAGTTTAAAACAATTACAATTTTTGTGACCCCCACCTTCAAGCAGAACCTTCCCTGCCATATTGGATTCTTGGTTTTTCTAGCTCATTTATGTTTTTAAAACTGAAATTCCGAAAGAACCCCACATGCCCAACTAGTGATTGACCTCACACAGTAGTATAGACATAACGGCTAGACTACGAACATTCGTGTCACAGTATTGATTTTGCCCAATTTTAGCATAATTAATATTGTGATGAGTTCGGGTGAACGGCAACTATCATGACGTTAGCACGGAACTAGTAAGTGTGCAGAATATAACTGGCGCTGCGATTTCTTTCCTTCCAGCGTACACAGTATAGACCATGCACGGTTACTTCACACTTCCTTGAAGCCCTGCTAAAGTTCTACTTCAAGGATGTTCCTCTACCTCATGCAAACAAAGCTTAACCGAGCCTAGAAAATTACACCAAGGGGACAGCGCACCGCATTCATGCGCACTCAGTGTAATAAAATTTTTCATAGGAACTATTTCTTACTAGGCATTACCAACACACCTATTTTCTCCCTGTTTTTATTCATATTTATTATAAATGAAATATTATTATTTATATATAAAATATAAGTAAAAGTTCCATTTATGAACAAAAAATAAGGTAATTTTATGTTAACGCAAGTTTAAAACGCTTGTGATACACGAAATATATAGGGAACAACGAAATTCATCATAAAGAAGGGGATTTTAGAAAGTTATGATTCAAAAAGTGTGAAGACACCGCAAATAGACTGTAATTAGTTCACTGGCTGCGCGAGTCTCTGGAAAAGAGCCTTAGGTTGTAACTCCTCAACTCTCAGTGCATCTTTGTAATGTATGTGTTAACGTAATATTTATTTGTTTTATTAGTTATTAATTTGTGATAAATATATTATATTTTCTTCCAGATATAATTTATATTATTAATTGCAAGTAGTTTTAGCCTATAAAAACGTATTTCAAGTGTAGTTATGTTTTTACAGACTTTCTGTTTTCAATCACAAAGGTATTTATTTGCATGTGGGCCGTTTTGCGTAGAGGAATTAGTCGTTTGGTTGCCATGGTAACGCACGACGTAATGTGTAAGACACGATGTAGCCGTCTCGTGATTGGCGCGATGTTTGAAGGCGTCGTTTTAAGTAGGCAGTTTTATACGTCTCTAGCCATCTTGTTTCCGCCAGGCAGGTGGTAACCAAGGAGGTCATCAGCCTGATAGATAATTTGTAATTTCCTGGTAAGATTGGCCGAGTCGCGTGCCGTAATGCAGACCGCCCGACGGGGCGAAGACACGCGGCGCTGAAGAGTAACACATCAGTCTGCACGCGCTACCTACGCGGACTAGAAACTGAAGTCAAGGTAGAACTACCGCGATATGCGTGTGGTAACGTACTGTAGTAACATACCTCAGGCCCGAGAGCCTTTTGAGGGAAGATTAAGACTAGTGACCAGCAGAACCAGTCTAGGAAGATTCCACGAGATGTTGCTGCCATCAATATGTTCCAGCTAAGTATTCTGATTTTTCAACGCAAAGACATCCTCAACGTAATAATTAACAATTTTATTAAAAATGAATTTGGCTTACGTTTACGCCATCTTGGATCTTTGGTATGTTAAAGTTGCTCTGTTCATTCACCTACGAAGCCCTAAACAGATGTCTTGTGTTCTCCTAACTGAGTTTGTTTGAGAAAAACTATTAACTATTTTAATTTGCATATTTTCTACAGCTTTTAAGCCCCGAAGGCCAACACACCCTCCATCCTCCCGTACTGCATCTGTACCCTGGTGGGTAAGGCAATGCACGGCACTTTCCTCNGAAGGCCAACACACCCTCCATCCTCCCGTACTGCATCTGTACCCTGGTGGGTAAGGCAATGCACGGCACTTTCCTATTGGTCTCTTCGGGCCATTCACTTTTCTTTCTTGCCGTTAACACAGTATTCTACTGGTTTTCTCGTTTAAAACCTGTCCTCCTCGCCAATCTAAGATACTCCGACTTTTGCACTATAAGCCTTTACCTGAGTACCCTATCATGGGTCATCAGAAATTCACCTGTTCCATTTATCAAAATCCTCTAGCCTTCTACCGATTTTGGTTGCGAATTCATTCCACATTCTATGGAGTAGTTTGTTTTCCATGACTGTCTTGACTTCCAAATGAATGCCCAGTTCTTCTGTCTGCACTCTGAACTGCTCTCTCAGGTCTTCAGTCTTCAGGCAGACTGACAGGACGTGTTGCACTGTGTCGTCAGTTCCACAGACCTCGCAGAGCGGGGACACCACGAGCCGCAGGCTGTGTAGTTTTGCCTTGAAGTTCCCATGACCAGTTAGGAGCTGCATACTGTAGTGGTTCACACGTAACCACTTACAGCTGAGTCTCGATCTTATATCTGGCAGCAGTTCAAAGGTTTGCCTACCTTTTCCAGAATTAGACCATCTCTCTTGCCATTTGTCTAATATTCCTTCCAAGATGGCTTCTCTTCCTTCTTTCCTCAGCCTGCCAGCCTGCGATGCCTCCGCCACCAGACCCCTGTATCTGACCAACAGGTCAACTGGCAACACACCGGCCACCACCGGAAGGGACTCATTCGGAACAGTTTTATATGCACATGTCACGGTCAGCAGAGCTGCTCTCTGTGCACCGATGAGCTTTCTTTTATGCCACGAAAGTTCGGCGCGGTGATGCCACATGACTGCACCGTATGAGACAATGGCCTCAAAGACGGCTTTGTATATTGTTAACAGAGTCTTAAAATTCAGGCCCCAACTGGTGTTGCCTATTCTCCTCAATTTTTGGAACACCACAACCGACCTTCGTGACACATATTCCACATGATTTAGAAAGCTCATTCGGTCATCCATAATGACTCCGAGGTACCTGAAGTCCTGCACATATTTTATCGGGCAACCCCCGAAGCGAACGGTTGACGTTCTCTGTAGTTTACCCTTGACAAGCATTATTTTTGTCTTATCGATGGAAAAACTGACCTCACTGGCCCATTTCCATGTCTTTTCCATTAAGATGTTATCCTTGGATTCAAGTTCTCTTCTGGAATCACCTGGCACCAGAAACAACCCATCATCCGCATAGCCAAAAACCGAACACTCCGGAGGCAACTCCAATTCCAGAAATCCGTCAAAGAGGATGTTCCATAGGATAGGTCCTAAGACCGACCCCTGGGGACACCCCTTCGACAACTTCTTCTTAACCTGTGAGTTCTCGCTGGTGTAGATACTCCAACGATCCTTGAAGAAATCAAGGATGACCCTGTAGATGTTCGCTGGACATCTCTTGGACTTTAGTCTGTCCATCACTTCCGGCCACCAGGCATTGTCAAACGCTCCTGAAATGTCAAGGAAGACTGCCATTACGTATTTTCTTTTTGTATCCTTGATCTTTTTCATAACATCGTGCAAGGCGAAGTCAGTACCCATACCTCTCCTAAAGCCATACTGACTTTCGCAGAGTGTGCCTTCCGCATCCAGTGCCATCGTTAGACGTTGATTGACAAGCTTCTCGTAGATTTTGCCTAGCANTTGACAAGCTTCTCGTAGATTTTGCCTAGCACCGGAAGCAATGTTAAAGGCCTGTAGGATTTAGGGTCATCCAGATCCTTTTTGTTTTCCTTATGCAGGATCCTCAGGCACCCTATTTTCCAAGGCGAGGGGAACACACCAGTTTGTAAACAGTCGTTCACAATGTCCAGCAGAATTTCCTTGATTCAGTCATAGCATCTCTTCAGGATTTCGGTGGAAACCCCGTCAATACCTGGGGCCTTGCCATTTTTCATTTTGTAGACCGTCGCAGTGAGCTCTTCCATTTCAAAGATGGGTGCATCTTGCTCTTCCGGGACAATGTTCATCGACTGTCTCTTCACCGTGTGACCCTCACCCTCTTCCTCCAATGAGTCATCGGGGAGAAGAGTTTGGAGCAGAACTTCCATTGATCTCTTTTTATCCAAGATTAGGTTCCCATCAATTTTCAAACAAGGTGGCGGCACCGTTCTCCTGATCTTGTTGGCCGCAAGCTTATAAACCAGTCCAAAAGGGTCCTCATTACCCTTTTTGGTGACATAATCCTCCCAGGATTTAGCCTTTTTCTTCTTGACCCTACCGAAGTAAGACTGCTTCTTAACCTTATACTGTGTTGAGAATTGCGCCCTTTCGTCTCCACGAAGTTTATGAAGGCGTCTTCGCATTCTTCTGAGTTCTTTACGTTCCAATTCCAATTAATGGTCCCACCATGAGAGGTTCGGGAGTCCCCTTGTGGTTTTGCGCAAATTCTCTTCACAGGTCTCCTGGATAAACCTTGTCAATTGCTCAACTCGGTCATCCAGGGAGCCCATCACATCGTATGATCGCAGCTTACTCAGCAGGGTCCTGTCAAAAGCAGGCCAGTTTGCCATGTTGTGAATATACCTTACTTCTTTTTCAAAGATTTCAGGTTCACGGGAGCCACCACCCTGAATCTCAAAGATGATCAGCCTGTGGTCACTGGAGATGTCATTGGTCACTGTCCAGTTCTTTATCCAGTTACTGGCCTTTCTGTTAACAACAGTTATGTCCAGAAATGATTCAGATTCATGGGCCTGCGATGTGTATGTGGGAAGTTCACCCTCCTTGTTGGCAACATCGAGGTCATTGGTGAGGAGAAATTCTCCCACCAATTCCCCTGCCTCATCCGTGACAGGGGAGTGCCACAGCTCTGATTTTGCATTAACGTCTGCACACATTATCAGAGGTTTGTCTCTGAGTGTGTTGCTGATAATCTCCCATCTATCTAGATGGTCCTGGGTCTCGTCCCCGAACTGGAAATACGAAGAGACCAACCAACACTCAATGTCTCCCTTAATCACTTGGACACAAGTGTGATGCGTGTTTGATACACTAGTCATCATGACTATGTCAATATCTTTGTTGGCTCCAAGCACCCCAGCCCGGGGACTAACCCCAAACGTATGAACACTTCCATGCAGGCCCACAACCTTATCGAACGGGACATATGGTTCTTGGAAGAGAACAATGTCAAGCCCCAACTCCTTTACAATTCCATTAAGTTCTGCAGCTACCGCTGCTGACCGTTGCATATTCAACTGTCCACAGCGTAACATCTCACGCGCCATAGTCTATTCTGGAGAGTTCGACAGACAGGGCCCTCTGATATGCCGGGCAGTCTCTAGAGTCCACACGATGTTCATGTGCTTGGCCTTTCCTAAGACAGTTGGCACACGTGTCTTTGAAATCTCCCTTGTCCTTGTTCGGGCAGTTGCCGAATTCATGGCCAGTTTTGCTGCACCTTGAGCAGGTGGACTCCTTGTCTCTGCATTTGGCTGCTATGTGGCCCCATTGTTGGCACTTATAACAGCGCGAGAGCGAGATATAATCTCGCACCCGGCAGCTGTCATAGCCCACATATGCCCTGTCTTTTTCAATAAGGGCGTTCCTAATAGCCGGATCGCACTGGAGCACAACGTTGACCCTGTCCGCCTCCCTCTTTCCAGTTCTGTGACTAATTGTCACTGTTCTCTTGAAACTTTCAAGATCGTGGCCACCACACTTGCCTTCTCTATAGTTCTGCCGGAAAATGGTTTCCAGCAGATTAGCACTGTCCTCATTGCGAGGGACATCATATACTACAATCTTGGGTCCTCGTCTTACAGGAGCCTCAAGTTTCAGACCCAGGGCCTGGATTTTGGAAGCATTATTTATGCTCTGCAGGGTCTTGTCATCTCCTGCCTCCACGAGTACACCACCACCTCTTATTCCCCTGATGTTCCGTATCTGGAGCCCGTCCTCTTTAGGGTTGAACCCTTTCTTCAAGATCTCCCTTGTTTCGGAGCTTGACTTATCACCCTCAGGGTACACCAGTACAATTTTCCTTGCAGGCTTAGGCTCAAGATCCTTTCCTGCTGCCTGGGCGTAACTCCTGATGGCCGGAACCTCTGGCTTCGCTGGCCCAGTAGAGGTCTGTTTGCAACTTGTCTTTTCTGAGACTTCCAGTTTCCCCAGTAAAAGACTGTTTTGCAGTAATACCCCATCAATTTTGCTCTGAATCTGGCTCAACTTGGGGATTAGCCAGTTGGCCTGAGTCGAGTTTATCTTCGAACTCTTACAGAGTATCCAACTCTGCATAGCCTCAACGAGTTCACAGGTCTCATTGTGAGCTTTTAAGATGTTTGCTTTTTCCGACTCATAAGAGTCCCTTCCAGTGACAGCCTCCTCTTCTGCTTGAAACCGAAGTTTCTTCTTTGCCTTCAATTCCTGTGTTCCCGAAGTGGATGCCACAACTTCGGTTTCCACTCTTGCTGGTCTCATGGAGGGGGTGGGCACCACCTCAGTCTCCGATATCTCTCTCGGAAACACCAACCTGGAGGATTTAAGGGGTTTACCCTTTCTTCCTACCAGTGTGAACTCCTGGATTTTTCTGGATGCCGTCTTAAGATCTCTTGGTTCACCTTCGTCGGAGGAAGAGGTGGAAGACCCCTCCTCTGTACCTTCGGATCTTTCACCCTCTTGCTCACTGGGTCCACCCTCCTCGGAAGCCAACTCACCATCGTAGACTTCCTGTAACCAGGAGTCCACGATAGTGTCCTTCACACCATGTGTGCTCTTCCACAATTTCCGGTATATCCGCCTTTTTCCCGTGGAAAGGGGGTACCTGTCCCAGTTAAAACTGGAGTCCCTTAATTTTTCTATGGCCGATAAGGTGACCTCACTGGGTATCAGTTCTCTCTTCAGGAAGCCGGTAAAACTTTTCCTCCGGTCCTTTAAGGGAGGCGATTTTTCAACTGTGGTGATTCCCAACACCTCCAGAAGACCTCTCTTCGGCCCACCAGGGCTCCTTGAGTCTGACATCGTGTTCCCGCGGCTGCGGGACCCACACGATGGACTTCGACTCTTGCAGTCTCTATATATAGAGTACAAACAAAATCACTACACTAACACAAGTCTCTTGGTGAGCTAACACTGTATAACTCCACCCTAAATGTACATGGTATGGATAAAAGTAGACCCAAAGTCCTTCACTATTAGTCAAGCCTCAGGGGCAGCCTGAGGCCGTAGGCCTCAGACCGGCTTGAAAACCCTTTTCTCCCTCTTGGCCGACACAGGGAATCCCGCTAGGGGAATTATGGCCACGCACAGACTTAGTCCGGTGGACTAATGACCCTGTGTTCGTTTATCCACCCGGCCGACGCAGAGGTGGGGAGACAGTGTGCCGCGTTGCCCTCTTCAACTTCCCAGTAACAGTTCAAACATTCTACAAAATGATTAAAGCACTTTGAAAGACATAATTATTTTTTAATTTCAAATAAGAGATACGTACGAGAAGGCTACACTCATAGTTACGGCCACACAAAATAAAGTTAATTTCGAAGCTATTAATGCATTTCCTCACTATATTTGCACAGATAGTAATTTATTTCATGATGTTCAGATTAAAATATTTATTTTAAATTTAATCCAATCTACTTCGCTCAAGTCTCTGTGTGTACTTATTGGTCAGTAGCTAGTGGTAGTTTTGAATTGTGTTTCTTTCCAGTGCCTCCTGTATGTAGTTTGTAGTCTACGGAGACTGGCTGCTACAAGTGTTCCCGACAAAAAAAAATCTTTGGTAAGATTCAAAATCTGTGGTAAGATTCATTTGGCGTGAGTGTTACGTTTTCTGCAAGGTCATTACTGTCCTGTGGACGCGATCAAGCTTCGAACCCCAGGTCGTCATTCGCTGTCAGTGGCGAGAAAAATTAAAAGATCCAAGATTATATTCTCGTCACACTGCCTTGCAGGGTCTGACTGGCTTTTGCCATTTACTAAGATTGCCTACTTTCTGGTCTTCCGCCTAGCAAGTTAGTCGCCATGCGCTTATTGTCGAACGAACATTTGCCATATTGCTGGAGTGTGTGGCTCGAGTTTTTGTATTATGAAATACTCTCTGTATTATAAAATACTTTGTGGCAGTAGCGAAAATATTCCGCTTTATTTGAAAGTCAGCAATATTCCCTATTTTTTAGCTCAGTTTTCTATATTATCGCGTGCGGAGTATGCTGGGAGATCGTCCCTACCATCGACGGTACAAAAAGTGGCAAGAAGCTACGCATTTCCAGTTCTTGGTAATTTGCCTTTTTTTTTAAGAACATAGGTAATTCCCGTTTTCAATTTGATTTCGTCAATCTTAACATCAATTACGAAGGCTTAAATGAAATAATGAAACGCTTAAATGAAAATATTATTTTGATTTAATAAGAAATGTAATAATATTTTTGATTTCATTATACTCAACAGAATAAAAAGGTAGCAAAAACTTGTATTTATAGTACAACTGAGTATAGAAAAATATTATAAGCGTGTAACTAATAGGTTCATATCCCGTAAATGGAATATTATACTTTTTTCTTATTATAAATAACTCAGCAAACATATTACTGTCTTTAGAATTAGTCACATACACAATTTTTCCCTCGTTTTTACACCGAATCAGTGTGGCCGTAGTTTTGACATGGAATTTAGTGATATAAATTTCGTTGTAGGCATGGGGCCGCGGTGGTATGAGGGTTAGACTGCTCGCCTCCCACCTAGGCTAACCGGGTCTGATTCCCGGTGGGGTCGCTCCCGTATTTTCGCATGTGGGAATCGTGCCGAACAATGCCGCCGGTCGGTGATGAGTTTTTTTCGGGGATCTCCCGTTTTCCCCGCCCTTTCAATTTTTTCGCTGCTCCACACTCACCTCGCTTCACCCTCATCGGCGCTCAAGCCATCTATGTTGAGAGCCACCCAAATCTCTTCACTCACTCGTCGTAGCCTACGAAGTTAAGCAGAATATTTCAGATAGTGTGAAAGAGACCCGCGGAGCGCAGAGTGTCACTTAGCAATTCTCATTACATCGGGGACCGCGCGCGCGGCCCTCGTAAATTGAATTGCCTTCTTGGCGTCTCCCCGGGTGGGCGACTCGGTATCGATATTCACGGCGTCGATTGTATCGGAATGACGAGACGGGGTGTGGGTGACGGTGGAAGGAAAGCTCGCCCCTCCGGCAACAGGAGCGCGACCTCGCTACGGAAAGATAGAAGAGATACGTGCCTTGCACCCACCGCTTGGCGATAAATAAAACATGCGAGCGAGGACTCGATCGGTCGGCGCGATACATCTCGATCATACATGCGCCGCGCGTGGCGTTCGCGCAGAGTCCCATCGCACCGCCGCGCCCGCTGCGACCTCGTCTCTCTGTGCTCGCTGTTTCAATCTGCTGAGGTTCCGAGGGCGAATTCAGAACTGACCCTTTTCCAGTCCTGCTTGAGGCGTCTCCATGCCCAGCACGTGAATTGCGTGCCTGAAACACACATTTTAATAAGAAAGACTGATCGAGTTCTCTATCCGTTTCCGAGGCGACCCGCGGATACAATTTCCAATGTATCTTCAGTATTCATGACATTATTTGATGCAATTCAAAACAGACAACAAAGAGAACTGACTGTCATCCCTTATTTAAAAATGTACTACCGAATGCAAAACCCAACAGTGTAAAGTATAAATTCAAAATGAAGGGAACACCACTTCAAGCTCTCATTGTTACACAGCACTTAGTAATTTTTATTTATGGCTGAATATTTAATCGAAAGCGGTTTATTACAGAAGTGCCTATGGCTCGGGCAATCGTGGCTGTGCAAGGAATAAACCCAGAAACCATCCCAGCTGGGCCAGGAATCGAACCCGAGTCCTCCCGAAAGAAAGTCCAGATTGTTACTACAGCACCGCCTTGCTTGGTCCACACGTAGATACAATAGCACGCCGATTTCAGTTCCTCATCCGGAGAATATGACGGGACATTTGACACGCTTCCTTACTTCCATACCTTAAACGCCTTAAAAAAAAAAATAAGTAGAGGAGTTGTTCTTCGATATTCTACATCCATGCATACAAATAAAAAGCACGCAAGGGGTGGGGGATATTATCCCCACTCTATTTTAAAATCAAGAACATTTCTAGGAATTCATAACCTACTCTTGTTTTGTACCTTTCTGAAAGAAAAATAAGTTTTCCTAAAAAACAAAATTCTTACCACTCACACACAAAAAATTTAGGTGCGAAATATAGCTTACTTAAACGGAGAATTCTGAATCTTCTTGTTTCAAAGTTTCGCCGGAAATACAAGTAAGCACCCCCACTTACTTCTCTCTTGCTGGTGTGTCTACGACAAAAGTAGTTCCAGATATAGACACTCGCACATATTTTCCGGTTATTAACGCCCCCGCTTTATACTAGTAAACAGAGAGGAAGCAATTTATACATTATTTAATTACTCTGAAATCTAAAATTACGCAAAGAGCGACACACATATAATGCTTTAGACAGAGTTCGAATATAGGATCTCTCATTTCGTAAGTGGGTGAATCAACCAGTTGCGCACAGCTGCTTCTCATACCACCCCTGGCCCCTTGAACATAATCTTTTGACACATGTCAGTCTGCAGCCAGTTGTGAATGCACCGCAACACATTAGCATAGCGTAGAAGATCTCCCAAGATATGGGCGAGAAGGGTATTGCGTAAAAAGGGGGAAAATTAAGTTGGAAAATGTAAAAAAAATCCAATTACAAAAATGAACTATGTATTTTAAAGTATATTTTAATTATCATTAGCACAGTAACATTTTCAAACAATTATTAAAATTAATTTTGACGTTTTGCCCGTCGTTTTTCTCGTAATCATGATATCACGGGTAGTTTTATACCATAACTTCCTCCTACGGCTACGCTTCTGTTGACGTAAAAAAATTTCATTTAGCGTAGTTCCGCGCCTGCAGACAGATGTCACCACTGCTTACTGAGCTTTGACGGACTATATATAGTCCATTCACGGTTACTTCAAACTTTTCTGAAGCCCTACTTAAGCTGTACTTTCACGATATTCCTCCGCCTCATACAAACGAAGCTTAACCAAGTTTATAAAATTGCACCGAAGGGACAGCTCACCGCATTCGTGCGCACTCAGTTTACTAATATTTTGCATGAGAACTATTTCTTACCAGGCATTACCAACATACCTATTTTATCACTGTTTTGAGCCATAAAAATTATAAACGAAATATTATAATTTATAAATAAAATATAAGTAAAAGTTTAATTTATCCAAAAATAAGAGACTTTTGAGTTAACAGAAGTGTAAAACGCATGTGATATATTACATATTTAGGAAATAAGCAAACGCGTCATGCATAGGGTGATTCTTCAAAGGTTTGATTGAAAAAGTGCGAAGAAACCTGAACAAACTCTACGTGATGGGACGTATACGTTACCGCGTGAGACTGAGTACAGCGCAACTGGAGTGAATGTGGCGCCAAGTGGATTCGAGTTGCGAGCTGAGGTGGTGGTGGAGGGACGGAGTGACGGAAACGGGAGAGATGAAGGTAAGTAACCAGCGCACGCCAATGCAGCGTCCCTCGGCGGCAGCGTCCGCCCCGTTACCCTCGTGAGAATTCCCGCCTGAGAATACGCCGGCTTTCTGCGGCGTTGGGTTGCTTTGGTGATTTAACTAAAAGTGCTAACATCCGCTCAATTTTCGCCAACATGGACGAGATGGTAAGACGCTCACTCTTAGTTTAGCCGGCTATTTGGGCAGTTTTGAAATAAACCTTTGAAAAATGTCACTTTCCCTACCTGCGCTAACCACTACAGTATGCAGTTATATCTAACCACTAGAGCATGCAGTTATATACCGGCCACGGTAACTTTAAAGCGAAGTTACACAGCTTGCGGCTTGTGCAATCTCCGCTGTGCGAAGTGCGTGGAGTAGACGACACAGTCCAACATGTCATAACAGAATGTCTCCAGACCGAAGACATAAGGAAACGGCTTGAAGAGGAAACAGAAGAATAGGGCATTCACTTGGGAACTGAAAATGTAATGGCAAACAAATATCTGCACAATATTTGGAAGGAATTCGCTACAAAAACTGGCAGAAGACTGGAAAAATTTGACAAATGGAACGAGCGAATTTCTGATGACCAATAATGGGGTATTCAGATAAAGGCCTTCACAATAAGTGAGTCGGAATATCCCAGATTGGAGCGGAGGACAGGTTTTTAAATGAGAAAACCGATAGAATACCGTGTAACGGGATGAAAGAGAGAAGAGGAATGGCCCGAAGAGACCAAAAGGAGAAAGTGCCGTGCACTGTCTTACTCATCCGAGTACAGTTACAGCGAGGGAGGATGGAGGACGTGCTGGCCTTCGGGCCTTAAAAACCTGTCCCTACCTGCAAGTATTCGAACGGGCGCAATGTCTGGCTCACACCCAGCAAAGTTGGCAACGACGGAGAGTCAGTAGTTACATGCCTAAACGCTAAATTGAAAGTGAACACTGATATTATTTATTTTGCGTTATACCTTTTTTTAGTGCGTATAAATGTAATAATTCGTAATTTTTTAAAATATTTACTTTTATAATAATTTCGCAGTTTCTCTTTACCCGCGCATGAATAATGTGATCAGGCGCATGGTAATGTTAATTTAACATATGGTGGAAGAATACGCAATGTGACTACTGGCAGATCTTAAGCAGGGCTTTCAATAGTGCTCAATTTACCGTGAACAACATTTACACCTTCCCACGGTGAAACAAGGTGTCGGCGAAGAGGTGGCGTAGTGTCGGGAGTACCCCGAGAAAACCCACTGGCTTTTAGCGATGTCTGCCATGTTCCCCGCACCATGATGTGTAGACTCGGACACGCCGGTGATCGAAACCGTGGGAACGCAGTCGCAAGTCACCGTTTGTGCTCTAATGGGTGCACGTTCGCTTTGCTTGCAATTTAATAAACCACGTGACTCGGCTGGCTAACAACATCACAACATGCGCATCAACCTACTCCAATGTGTAGTACTAAATAAATAGATTCTTAGTAGATAATTATGGCGCTGCTTGGAATGTAAAGAACGGACTTTTTAAATTCCATATATGAATTTTTTAAGTTACAGTACTTCAATAAACTAAATAAATGTATAAAATTTACGAAATTACTGTAAAAAGATTAATTTTACTTTTTAAGGATTATTGCAGAGGTATAATAGTTGGAGCAGACAATTGTATACCATTTCAATGAGCGTGTCTATCACAATGTGACAAGACATTTTTTTTTTCGTCGCGAAAATACTGGGATGCTTGTTAAATGTCAACGTACTGAGAAAATATGCTCTTATCTAGTTATTGACTGCAGTGTGTATGGAAATGTATGTTCTCGTTAGACTGGCCCAGTGAGAGTTCGTCTATTCTGATAGAGTAACGTCCCTAGCAGCAGGGGATTTACGTACAAGCTGAACAAGCTGTAGCTTGGGGCGCGAAATTTTGGGGGGTGCAAAATCTTGCGCCAAACTTCACGGAAAATTTTTTTATATGTGATTTAATATGATTATTCAATCATTGAAAGATTAAATAATAAATGTTCGTCGGTTGCTGAATAAGAAAGTTAAGAAATATCGTTCACTTTTTCTACATAAATACGAGGTTACGCGCTTCGTATACTTATAGTGTAACGAAACATGTTCTGTGTACCTATTGGTCGCCTCACCGGCGCCTGTCCCAAAAACTGCTTCTGCGCATAACATGAACGTGAAACAACGTTAACAAACGAACACAAGATAAGCCTTGTAGCGCGCCATCGTCCTACTCACACTATGGTAATGTAATACTTAATTCATTATGACAAATTATTGACCACCAAATTAGAAGAAAAAATTGAAATTACTTTTCTTATTGTTCTTATCACTATCCCTTACAGTATGTACCTACACTGAAATTTTTTAAAGACTTTTTCAGTAATAAATAAAAATCTCTCGTAATCTGATATGTTGTTTTAGAAAAATATATTGCATATTTTCGTTTGGAAAAAAAAAAAAAAACAATGTATAGGTATTACACCTCATTTCAATAAAAATACTAACTAAGAATACGTTTTTTTTTTTTATAAACTAAAAAGAATAGATATAATCGAACGTAGCCGAACGTTTTCTATAAAAATGATCCGGCCGGTCTAAAGCCGATTACAGCAGTCCCAGTGAGTTCCGACATCTGTTATAGCTTTAAAGCAGGATGGCTTACTCGGACACTTTTCTCGCGTTTGCGCAGTAGAGATATTGCGCTGATTGCGAGTTGTGACTTGCGAGTCCCACGAGACCATTAAAAGCTTGCGAGAAAATCTGCTGTGTTTTTGTGAAGTGAAAATATTTTTATTTAAATTTAGGCCTGTATTGTTTTGTTTGTAAAATAAACAATTATGAGTGACGGTCGAATTGTTAGAGAAACTGGGAGTGCTGGTAGAAAGCGTCGTAAAGAAAGAGAGAGAAAAAAAGAAGAGGTTATCAAGAAAACACCAAAACTTGATACGATTTTTGCTAGAAGTTCAAAATCAGAAACAGCAGGTAAAGATCTAGTCAGTTATATAGTAAAATCAACAATTTTGTGGTTATTAATGCATCTATGCGGAAATGCAGCTTGTGTTCAGCTGTTTTCCTTGCCTATTAGACATGCAACGAATATTATTATGTATTCGTATGCTAGACATGTAACAAATATTCAATTATTATTCGGTGTTCAGCCTATTGTTGGAAGCATTCAGCATCTGATGAAAAATGGAGTATAGCACTGATTTTTGTATTTTTCCCGTAGAATCGATTGGCCCTCTTCGTTTTTAAAAAAAATTATATTTAAGGGTAGAAAAAATTTTAATTTTTCAGAAGAAATGCATATTTTTTTACCATTTTTTGTTATATTTCGCATTTTTTAAGTAACTGTTTAGTTGAAAAATAAAACTGACCTTATATACGTCTTCAAGAGATCAAAATACATAGGAATACATAGGTTTTGACGCCATCAGACAATAATTTTTTTTGGTTTCACTCAAAGATCAGTTTTTATTGAATTTCAAGGTCAACCTCATGGTAGAAAAAAAAATCAGATGTGTAGGGTCTAAACTGAGGTCAGATTCGGTTTAAGCGAGCCAAAATGCGTACGATTACCATACTCTCACTCTTCGCACAGACCACTTTTTTGTGGGCCGAAGTAATTAATCATGACTGTCATTGATGTTCCATGAAAAAGAAAGAAAAAATGCTCGAATTAAAATGCGTTCAATATGTAATAAATGTTTAATTTCAGGTCATTTTCAAAACTTGTATGTACTATTTGATTCAAATTATAGCTTTTGAATATCTTATTCGTATAATAATAATAAAAAGTAATTGAAATAAACAAGAGTTATTTAAAAATTCAATAAAATAATTTCTTTTTTCATTTACGAAGAAATTTGTCATGTAAACCGGAGAAAGATCCATCTGTGTTTAGTGTTATTCTGAATGATGAAAAGTCTCTATTTTAATGTTTTTTCTATGTAACTATACAGGGACATCTTCTGGGTCAGCTGATATCGGAGATGGTAATTGTGATAGGGAGCTGGATCTTGGTGCGTCAACTTCAACGACATCTTTGTTCACGAGTGAATACCAGTCAAATTTGAATGTAACTTTAACTGAAGCTATGGCAATTGATACCGATGTCAGTTTTTTAGGAGAGCCAAAACAAGTGGTACTAAATGTGGTGAGCACCGACCCCGGCAAGTGGGTCATTAACGATGCAACCATACAGTCTTTACTTTCAAAAACCATAAATCAAAATTTGCATGAGGATGTCTCTGCTACAAAAACATTTTACCCAACTTTAAATGCATATAGGTCATTATCAAAAAATGTTTTTGAAAGAAAAAAGCAGAATGGTCAAAAAGTAAACAGAACATATCTGTGCTATTCTCCAAGCAAAAAAGCAGTATTTTGTGTTCCATGCGGTTTGTTTGCTGGCGGATCGTCAAAATTGGGGACAGAAGGGTACACTGACTGGAATAATGTACATAGTGCCATTTCTCATCATGAAAACTCCACTGAACACATTAACAGTCTTATTACGTTCTCAACTCGAAGCAAAAAAATTGGTAGTATAGATTCGGCACTACAGACGCAAATTCAGATGGAAATTGAGTATTGGCGGAGTGTACTTAAGCGTGTGGTGGCTATAGTAAAAAAACTGGGTAGTCGCGGACTAGCATTCAGAGGGAAGAACGAGAAATTTGGAGAAAAAAATAATGGAAATTTTATGATGTGTTTGGAGTTAATAGCAGAGTTTGATTCATTTCTTGCGGCACATATAGCACAGCATGGCCATCCTGGATCAGGAAAGACATCATATTTGTCTAAAGCGACCTGCGATGAATTTATTTCTCTAATTGCTAACAAAATAACTTTCCAAATAATTGAAGAAATAAAAATCAGCAAGTATTATTCCATGATTGTAGACTCAACCCCAGATATTAGTCACGTGGATCAGCTGTCATTCATAGTTCGATATGTAAAAAATAGCATGCCTGTTGAACGATTCCTGAAATTTATACCAAACACTGGCCACAAGTCGGCAGACTTGGAGACCGTTGTTTTGGAGTCCCTCGCTGAATATAATGTGGATTTAGCAGATTGCCGGGGGCAATCATATGACAATGCAGCAAACATGTCTGGAGATTACACGGGTTTAAAACAAAGAATTATGGACTTAAATCCCCTCGCCGTTTATGTACCATGTGCTGCACATTCCCTAAACCTCGTGGGAACGGCATCTGTTGAGTCAGTTTTTGAAGCATATACCTTCTTTTATTATTTGGAATCCTTATATAATTTTTTCGTAAAATCTACTAATAGATGGCTAATGCTTAAAGAAAATTTAAAATCCGGTCAGAAAGTGGTGAAAAGAGCTACTGGCACTAGATGGGCAAGTAAGTATGAAGCATGTTCTGCTTTTGTCTCTGGTTGGAAGGAATTTATGGTTACATTAAGTGCAATAGAGAATAATACATCTGAAAAACAGAAAAACAGAAAAAAAGCTGAAGGTTTGCAGAAAAATTTGAGTCAATTTGAGGTTCTTTTTGTCGCTGTATTATGGACTGCAATACTAGAAAGATTTAACAAAACAAGTCAATCTTTGCAAGCAGTATCAGCCAATTTGCAAGGTGCAGTTAACCTGTATCTCTCTTTAATCGATTATGTAACTGAATTGAGAACAGACACAATGTTTAATACATTTTTAGAAAAAGTGAAAGCCATGAAATGTGAAGATGAAGAATATGAGATTGAGAGAAATCGTTGTCGTACAAGAAGGTTGGCAGCAGATGAAAGTCGAGAAAATGAAGTTACCTGGACTGGGAGAGACAAGTTGAAAGTTGAAGTTTATTTTGCCATATTGGATAAGTTACTAACGGAGCTGCAAACCAGGTGCTCTGCATACAAATCGGTATTTGAAAAATTTAATTTTCTCATCAACATTAATTTAATTGAGAATGTAGAAGATATTCTTTGCGCCAGTCAAGTGCTGCAAGAGACTTTCAAAGATGATATTGAAGAACAAGTTTTTCAAGGGGAATGTCTGCACTTTAGATCGTATGTTCGAAATTCTCGTCTCGGTGTGCTAGAACTGTTTCAAAAAGAACGAAAACCAAATGAACCAAATTTACGTGAAATTTTTCCAAATGTGGCAATTGCATTGGACATTTTTTTGTGTACTGCTATCACCAATTGTTCAGCTGAACGCTCTTTTTCCACTTTGAAAAGAATAAAAAATTATCTTCGGGCTAATCTCATGGAAGAAAAGCTCAATTCATTCGGAACTCTATGCATTGAGGCGGACTTATTGAGTACTTTAAATTTTGATGAAATTATCGATGAATTCGCGCAAATGAAAAGCCGAAAGAAAATAATTTAAGATTGTATGCAGTTATTTACGCCTATATAGTTTATAATTATCTTCGAACAATAACTACAATGTTTATCATACAAATAAATTTTTTTTATTATTTTTGTTTATTTATTGTTTTTTTTATTAATTTATCATTTATTAATTAATGTATTATTTAATTAAATTTTTCACATTTTTTTGGATGGCAAGAGACGACTTCTCAGAAGAGTAGGGGGGGGGGCGAGGCTTCGTCAGCTTGTAGGTGCGGCGGTCCTAAATCCGCCACTGGTCCCTAGTTCGTTTGTAAACAGCTATGTTGTGTTAAAAATAATTAATCATCTAATCGCTAACATACAAAGAAGCTATAGTATTTTTAAAACAACCTGGGCAAGAAATAATTTCTTGAGTATACTTTGTCATTAACTATCGTCTATTCAGCAACAAACCAAACAGAACTGCGGTGCAAGTTTTAGCACAGAAGTCAAAAAATTAAGTTGCAGGATTAAAGACTGCGGAGAACTAGGTCACGTCCTCTGATGTTCATCGGGAGGTTACTTAACAGCACTGATACAAGAAAATAAAAATTATACCACGCCACGGTAGATAACTAGATGTGTAAATAAATGATTGACGGGAAAACGGTGGAAAAATATTTGTAAGTATCAAATATTTGCCCGGTCGTCCTCCCGATGAAAGAACACGAGTGTCTCGGCGCGGGCAGATAAGATCTTGGCACAGGTGGCCAGCATTCACATCTGGCGGTATCTCCAGCAAACAGAATACAAAAAAAACCACAGGTGTGTACGCAGCTGGCGGAATGTAAATGCTTCCAATTTATGTAACCATTGCTCTGCAACCTTGAGATTAAAATATCCGGGCCGCTTGAACACTGCAATGCGCCAATATTCATAGTAGTGTGCAAAACATGAGTGAAATTCCCTTGTCCCCGATTTTCTTCATATTATCTTATCTTTATCAAAAAATTACACTATGTATAATATTTAGAGTTGAAAATCAGCACATGAACTAAATCTTAGATTTAAAAAAAAGAACGCCTGTTTACTTGCGTTTAACACTGTTTTAATTTTTAACAATCTCCTGAACACATCAACTTATACTTATTTTTAACAGAGCCATGGTTTCCTCTTACATATTTTGAATTATTAATGTAAATAGGTACACACAATAGGTATACACTCACGCCAGTCGACGTTTGTTACCAAGTCAAAAAACTGTGTAACATGCAAGTTTGTGATGCTTTCTGGGTAAGAAATCTTATTCTGTTCTAAGAAAAATATATATAAAAAACGATATAATAGTAGCTCAAAATAATGGGTATTTCGGACCGTCCTGGGCAGGGGCCGGACGAAGGAGGGGGGGGGGGAAAGAGGAACACTGCCCCCCCCCCTATAATAGTGGGGAGGAGCAATATAGGTACTTGTCCCCACCCCAAGTTAGACATATAGATTATGTTATAAAGTATTTAATATTCTCTCAGAACACGGGAATAAAAACATTGAAATGAATTATATATGCATTAATGATTTTAACCATCAACTGAAGAGGAATAGATTGGGTATTGAGAGACCGTCAACTGGAAAGTTGAACAATTTCCTTGGTGGTTCGGTGTGTGCGGATTCCCAGANGGGGGGGGGAAGTTTCGAGTAATTCTTGGCGAGTAAGTCAGCAGTCAGGCATATTTCATAACTGGACATAGTGGAAGGTGAACAAGTTCCAAGCGATTCCGCCTCTCTCATTGTTCCGCCGAGTGCATTAGTGGATTGTGGTTTAGAAGCTGTGTTCTGTTCACGGTTTACCATTACCAATGGTTTTTTTTTCTTGTGAGCGTTTTCAGCATGGAGAAGTAGCTTATTCGTTGTGCCGCTAAAAAGTTTAATTTGGACGCAGGTACGTTGCTTCACTTTAGCATTCAATTTGTTTTATTGAGACAACAGTTTTCAGGTCTTAGTTATACCCTTTCTATAGTGCACGGATGCGTAAGAAAACAAGAAAAGTAAACTAAAGTAAGTTAAACGAACTGACAGGTCAGGATACATAATTTTTTTTAACTAGTTTACAAATCACAGTCAAATTTCAATTTTTAAAGCAAAACAATTTTATTTTGTTGCGTATTTCAACACACAGACTACACAAAAATTCTAATTCACGTATAGTGCTAACGGTTTAATATTTTGTTAGAAATAATTATTGCCGAATTTAATATAGTAATATACATGTCTGTATACCTAGAAACTAACAAGTTTGCTTGAACAAAAATGCAGTTTAAATCGAAAGCATTACGAAATTCTGCTGCTCATTTTGTCGAGATTATCTTATTGTGCGTGGCATAGTTATTACTATTCCAACGTAATGCCAATAATAATCATAAATAAAACGCAATGAGAAAAAGTACTCTTTAGACTTATATACTGTTCAGCTTTGTCAGTTTTTAGTTAATCAACGCCAAAAACATCGCCCAGGTAGATGTTTGAAATATCTTTGGTGTAGTGTATTGAATATTTGAACGTAAGCTTTATTGAGTCACTGAACGTTTATTCTGCTGTTATATGTATATGATGGTGGATATACGCTGTCGTGAAAACACGTACACACAAGGACTTGGACTCTTGGAGTGGTGCAGAGAGCATCGCAGACATTTAACACAGGTTTTATAGCACAGTGATTTTAAGCGATAGAGAGAGAAAGAAGGAGATTAGGGTGGCTCTAACAGATCAGGTCTTCAGCACAAATGTATAATTTTCATTATCGAATTTATTTGTATATATTTTTTTTTTTAATTGCTAAAAAGTCACGCACTAATATGCAAAAAAAAATTTTTTTGAAGCATGTATTTTCATGGGCTATATATAATTAACGGCTACACATTCATTAATTAAAAAATATATATTGCTTTTGATATTCAGCCTGTACTTATCAAACTGCACTAGCCGTCTTTCCCTTACAGCTAACTGCAGTTACGCAAATTTCACTTTAGTAAAGGGATTCGGGACCCGGGACCGGAGCGTTGGAGTTGTTCGTGCTCTGTCATTCCGGTCGGTCGGCGGTCATCTTGTCAATGTGTAGCAGTAATGACCTTCTCGGCTTCGGAAAAGTATTTTTTTTATACTGATGTGACTTACAGTGCTACTATGCTCGCGCAATATACACTGGTTGTTAAATAATTAAAACTATTTGCTTTTAGAATTGTTTTTTTTATATCTGTTTGCATCAGCGCGTACCAATGACGTCTCTCTTGCGCGACTAATGGTTTATAATGTATGTTGTTTTGTGGCAAGCAAAGGAACACAGTCTTTACAAGTAGCATAATGTGTATTGCACTTGACGCATTGTAGTCATTTTTTAGGTCGGTCCTTGTGGTCATTTGCTCTTTCTCATGTTGGTATGTGTTCTAGCTTTCGCTAAACTTCTTGGCATGATAAGCAACACTGATATCACTATTATGGACTGTGACTCTGTCGGGTATTTTTTTTTATATATTGTAACTCGTGGTATCATGCTCACGATATACTTGCGTATACATGCCAGTCCTTTAGTGTTTGTTACATGACTGATTTTTCATGTACAGGACGGTTTCATTTATTTTACACTCGGTTTCCCCGACCCTCACGTCAGACCGACGGTGTTTATTTATATTAACTCACACATGTTTTAATGTAACCTGTGACTACGTCTGTCTGGTAATCGGTGCAATTTTGCAACTCCGTATTTTTCATTATACGGCTGATTGTTAATGGTTGCCCATGCTAGCGATGATCCGGGCTGCCGGCCCTTGTGTCGAACAGGCAGTGTTCGTATATAACCGTTACCCATGACTAAGTACATCATGCATATATATGCATTTTATGGTTACCCACGACTATGTACATCATGATTGCAGCGCATTTGTATACATCATGCTTTTTTAGCATATAGTTGTTTGTTGTATGTTACCCATGCTAACATTTATTTATGTATATATTTTAACTTCTATGTCTACAGCCTGGATGATGGTGGGCGAAGGGAGGCTAACTGTCGCTGAGGGTGATCCGAGTTGGTAGACACCTGCGGGCTTAAGGCATAATGAGCCATATCACATTGATCAGTGCTAGGAGCAGTACTTACGGTATGAATTTGGTGCTATAACTTAAATGGTTCGGAAATGATGGCCCACTATGCTTATAAGTTCGTAGGGGTCAGATCTAGACATACTGCACTTAAAACATGCCCTTTGGTAAGGCAGCCTCTGCAATGTACTTGAAGCTCAGTCTGGTTACATATCAACTCGAAAAATAAGAAAATCGCTCCTATGCTGCCTACTATATTCAATATGGTATCAAAAAAGTGCGAATAATCAAAGCATTTTATTTGAAAACGCAAGTCCGAAAATATAGAACACTTTGTATATTTACTAATATAATTATATATGCTTATAAAATTCAATATGGCGCTGGTAATAGTGACATAGTCACGTAATAATATTTTCTGACTACATATTCTTATCTGTCTAAAATAAATACGAAAATGTAGACACGTCACTCTATACCTTTGTTTGTAAAAGTTAAATAAAAATATATAAAATAAAATACATAACTTTTATTATATAAAATTATACTTTACCAAAACGATGGCTGTGACATTATAATCTAATTATCCTTGAAAATACGAGTTTGTAGACACATCGCTTGATACATTTATATCTGTAAATTTCAGAAGTTAATTAAGAATATTATTTATATACATTTAATTTAATATTTAAAATTTTATAGCCCATTGAATTCAAGGTGACTCCTGACTCCTCAGGTCCAAAATGCAGTCACTGAGTCAAATTGAGGAGCACTACTAATTTTAGCTAAATAAGGATATTATTACTATAGCAGCTCAACATCATACGGATTTTTTAGGAGCTGTCAATATGGAGGACATGCATCAGTAAAGGTGGGAAAGCGAAAAATTAATTTACGAGAAACTTCTACTACTATAGAGGGTTAATTCTAGACGTTTCGAAAAAATCGAGGGAAAAACAATACATTTTAAAGAGAAAACTGGGAATTTTAAGATAAAATAGGGAAAAATCAATATAGCAAACGAAAAACAAGATGACGGACGGAAATAATATGGTGACAAGAAACAATATGGCCAACACTCTTAAATAACTCTCTCAAACAGAATGCAAATAAATTTGGTTGTTGCTGGGGAAAAGTGGTGGAGAAGGCGGGAAAATCTCCGCTCATGAAAGGAAAATATTTTATCTGGCAAAAAAATTATTCACGACCTTTAACTTTTAATATAAATTTAACGATGAGACAATGAGTATTCCTTCTACTAAAAGTAATCTTCCTTTCAGATTACCTATTATCTGATTATAAAAATATTTCTTAATTATCATTAAATTCCAGGCATTTTTAAAGTGGTTTTTAACTTTCATATGTAGGCTATTTTTAATAAAACGATAACAAAAAATTATAAACAATATCAGTGTTTGTTCCTACATCAATATTACCTATCAATATTTACTGCTAAAGACGTAGTTGCAATGTTGCTTGTGAAAATGTAGCATATTCCAGTGTATTTTATAAAGATTATGTCATGTACGGCGTATGAGTAACTTATTATTATCCAAATAACGCGCAGATTATTTTTGCTTTCAAACGAATGTTATATCATAGTGCTTACACCAACACTCCAAAATTTTTGGCCCCACCAAAATCTCAAATGTCCCACCCGCGCTTCAACAAAAATTTAATTTGCTGCTCTGAGAACCAAGAACGAGCGTGGCTTAAACTACATTAGACCTAAAACAGCATTTCTCCTGTAGACAAAGCTCGTGCACATACGTATGTAGTTTCAACGCCGAAAGGAAGGTTTGTTTGAGATAACATAGCACGTTTTCGTAAACTGTCAAACAAATACGTAGTTTTCATTAAAGAAAACATCTCCTTTTCGGACTTTTTTTTTTTTGGCACTTCAAAAAAACCAACCCAAAACCTATATTTTGTTAAATGCACAAAATCGCTTTTGTTTGATTTTAAATTTGAACCAACAAAATATTTCGTATGAGCACTTGAGTATTTTTGGTCATTATGCAGGCAGTAATTTTGTATGCTAAAATCAACAATTTCTCTCAATGACTGTTTCGCTATTTCGCCAGGATGTTACAAAAGACTGAATACAAAAATTCTCTTCTTTTTTTTTTCAATTACTCAAGTGAACAAGATGGACACATTCTGTGATAAATAGAAGAAAATCTGATTGTAACACGGTGAACTCGGCATTTTATTGGCTCACAGACGGCCAATGAAAGTTGTACAGTAGGCGACACTGGCGTAAAGTCGGGACTGCTGCCCGAGAGTGGTTAACACAGACCGTGGTTACGTATATCTTGGCAACTCCTAGGAGCTATACCTCCATCGCAGCATTCATTATTATTGGAAAAATTAAAACTAGAACTTAAATGTAAAATTAAATAATAAAACCTACTTTTACAAGTAAGTTAATGAGAAAAAATTAAAACGAAATGAAGGAATACAATTTTTAAAAAAAGGTTAACAAAAATACAAATAACCGTTTTTACGCTACAGAACTTTGGCGGGAGTGTGGTATGATGACAGGCTTCACGCCTGCGAACACGTAACATGAACTTACCCTCCTTTCTTGATACAATGCCGGAAAGTGAAACTAGCGCATCACGAAGAAACCAAGCGGCAAACAAAACTATGTAAATAGCGAGAGTATGGACTGGTATTCACATCATCCCAAGTAGTAGGGAAATGGACATACGGGAACAGGGGTTTGGGAGTTAGGAACCATATGGCATCTGGCAATGGACTAGTAGTGACATCTGGCAGAGGACCAGAGGACAGGCCACCATCTTGGATGCCCTTGACCTTTGACCTTGACCTCAAAAATGCCCGTTTTCCCTGAAAAAAAAACATTTCAAATTTCTAGAATTTCCCTTAAAATTGCCCTCTAAATCTGCAACACTTCCTGCAAAAAAGGTTTCCTTACCCCAAATATTCATGTCACTCAGTCTAAAAATAGCATTACCTTGTTTCAGAAATGTTATAGTTCAATGCCCTGTCATGATATTTCATACTCTGTCATTCCATCTTTCGTGCTCTGTCATTCCACCTTTCGTGCTCTGTCATTCCACCTTTCATGCTCTGTCATTCCACCTTTCATGTTCTGTCATTTCACCTTTCATACTCTGTCATTCTGCCTATCATGCTCTGTCATTCCACCTTTCATGTTCTGTCATTTCACCTTTCATACTCTGTCATTCTGCCTATCATGCTCTGTCATTCCACCTTTCATGTTCTGTCATTTCACCTTTCATACTCTGTCATTCTGCCTATCATGCTCTGTCATTCCACCTTTCATGTTCTGTCATTTCACCTTTCATACTCTGTCATTCTGCCTATCATGCTCTGTCATTGCACCTTTCATGCTCTGTCATTCTGCCTATCATGCTCTGCCATTCCACCATAAAATGTTCTGGTTCATTGCCCTCTCATGATACTTCATGTTCTGTCATTACACCTCGTGCTCGGTCATTCCATGCTATCACCTTGTTTCAAGAGTGTTCCAGTTCATTCTCTGTCATTCCACCTCGACATTTTGTTTCTAGATGTGACATGGGTTCCAGCGTATGTTTAAATAATCTATACATAAAATATATACGGAAATTATTATTTTCCCAAATGTTATGACATGAGTATGTCTATATGAGAGGTATGTGTTCATTATGTTAACTCCTGCAGCAAGCATGTTGACAAGGCACTGAAAATAACTTTACATTTTTTGATATAATTATAGTCTGTGCTCTGAATTTTTATTAACATAAATTAGAAACAGTATAGACATATGTATTCGAGAGGTAATGAAATATACAATAAGTGTGAGATGACAACTCATGTCGGGAAGGATGGTTCACTCATAAAATGGATCATATCAGCAATGAGGTGTTTCACATGCATATAACCACACTAAGTACCCTCTTATTTTAGTTACTACAATCATTTTCTTTATACTTTTACGCATAAATAATAGTAAGTAAATAGGTTTTTTCACTGTAGGATAGCAAATGATACATCAGCAGAGTGCTTTCCACACACTAAAAGTGCATGCCTACACCCTATGACGAGCAATACTGTTAGCTTTTAGTATTTCAGACTCAACAACACATTCCAATGACACATTTACCACAAACTGGGAAGTCGGAGCAAGTGCTTGCCTACACAGTGCAGTAATCAATCCTGACTTCATATTTTTTTTTATAAACATACCACGATTTTTTAATTTAGAGTACCCAAATGAGAAATTGTATGGAACATTTATTTCCAAGCATTAAGTTCCCCTTATACTTGTACATATGAATAGTTGTCAGCAAACATGTTCTATTACTTGACAGTGTATGAATAAAAGGGCAATTATAGCTTAGAAATAAAACACACCAGGTAAGTTTAGAAATCAAATTTATTTAAAAAATTTCTTATTAGAGATATATATATATATTTTTAACACAATAATGCATTCAAAATTTTATTTAGTGATGGACTTCTTCGGGTGGACGTCCCACTTTGTTTGCTGTCCTTACCTTTACTACACACATGCACTTGGTACCTCGCACGAGGCCTAAAACCAAGCTCATGCATACAGTTCCCAGGATGTTGGAACCGGGGTTACGCAACATATACTCGCAGAGGCACTATGGAGATTTATGTTTTCTTTTATACATAATTTGAAATAGATATATTTAAAATATCAGAATTTTTCAGGTTTTTTTTTTTTTTTCAACTACCTTGCAAGTACATATTACGTAAATGGTTTACAACATTGACACGAAAACCACAACACCTAAAAAAATCAAAGCGGACAAAGGAACGCACAGAAAGACGTCTGTCAAAGAAGAATAGTATAGTTGGATAGATAGAGAAAAAAGAGAAGTTCAGGACGGCACATAAATGAAGAAAAGCAAAAACGACACTACCATCAGTAATTGCAGTGCATATGTGCCTGACATGAATACCATTTCACATTCACAACAACTCGGGATAAGTTTTGAAACTCCCCAGGAAATAGCTATAAATCCCAGGTCGGAGGCCCAACATACATGACAAATCCTTATGTACAAGTACACATGAGAAATTGTGGAAATTATATAGCAGACATATCACATGTACGTCAAAACATTATGCTCCTTCAGTATTATTATTGCAATAACTACACCGGAGAGCCATAAAAACTAGTATAAGCGTGCGTATGCAAATAACAGAGCTATGGAACCAATCAGAGTAACGTGATGCGGTCGGCAGCACCTATATAAGACAACAAGCGTCTGGCAAAGTTGCTAGGTCGGTTACTGCTGCTACAATGGCAGGTTATCAAGATTTAAGTTAGTTTGAACGTGGTGTTATAGTCGGCGTACGAGAGATGGGACATAGCATATCCGAGGTAGCGATACAATTTGGATTTTCGGGTACGACCATTTCACGAGTGTAGCGAGAATATCGGGAATCCGATAAAACATCAAATATTCGACATCTCGTCGGCCGGACAAAGATCGTGAACGAACGGGACAAACGACGAACATGGACCCTATTTGTCAACAGGGGACTGTTCAAGCTGGTGGAGGCTCTATCATGGTATGGGGCGTGTGCAGTTGGCGTGAAATGGGACCCCTGATACGTCTAGATACGACTCTGACAGGTGACAGATACGCGAGCATCCTGTCCGATCACCTGCACCCATTCATGTCCATTGTGCATTCCGACGGACGTGGAAAATTCCAGCAGGACAAAGCGACACCCCACAGGTCGAGAGTTGCTACCGAGTGGCTCCAGGAACACTCTTCTGACTTTAGACACTTCTATTGGTCACCTAAATCACCAGACATGAACATTATTGAGCATATCTGGGATGCCTTGCAACGTGCTGTTCAGAAGATATCTCCACCGCTTCGCACTCCTATGGATTTGTGGACTGCCCTGCATGATTCATGGTGTGAAATGCCTCCTGCATACCTTCAGACATTAGTCGAGTCCATGCCACGTCGTCTTGCGGCACTTCTGCGTGCTCGCGGGGGCCCTACGCGATATTAGGCAGGTGTACCAGTTTTCTTTTGGCTCTTCAGTGTATATGCAGATGATATATGAACATCAATGTTCCTGGATATAATAGCAACACACTTGATAATATGAGTATTTCTCTTGCATAGGCTACAGTGAGTTACTGCGGGCCAAAAAGTATGCTAATTGCCATTCACTCCTACCGCGACTGCGCGTTGCCTTCTTTCAAGTCATATTGCGCATGGCGGTAAAACCCATTAACACTTTCATGGCCCAGTGCGACCGAGTGTGTGCTGAGCTTAGGATTGGGGGACAGACGGTTAGCCAGAACAGTCCCCCGCCTCCTCACCCACCGGTCGCAAGGAGCATAGTCTAACCACTCTGCAGACTATCGAATCCGTCTCATTCATTGCCCAGGCCGAGGGAAGCCTGAACGATCTTTGCAGGACAAGCCAGCTCAAACCGGACAGACCACCTCGACCAAGGCCGCTCACACACATATTTCACTATGACTGTAGTCTTACCATTCCAGGAGCAAGCTCCTTCCATTTTACCTTTGCTGAATCCAATTCCAGAAGCTTNGCTCAATCCAATTCCAGAAGCCTGGTCGTCATCGGGTAGTTTCCTGAAACAAAACATAAGTCTCATCCAGGAAACAGGTCAATATCAGGTAAGTCACATCCAGTAATTTTTAAGGAATGCCGCCGAAATGAAGGGCTAGTACCTGACCACACTATAACCGTCCATTAGGACAGTGCGGCGAACTTTGGCTGTACTGGGCTATGCCAGCGGAATACCGACTCGAGTGCCTTTACTAATAGCACGACATCGCCTGCAGCGCCTCTCCTGGGCTCGTGACCATATCGGTTGGACCCTACACGACTGGAAAACCGTGGCTTGGTCACATGAGTCCCAATTTCAGTTGGTAAGAGCTGATGGTAGGGTTCGAGTGTGGCGCAGACCCCACGAATCCATGGACCCAAGTTGTCAACAAGGAACTGTGTAAGCTGGTGGTGGCTCCATAATGGTGTGGGCTGTTTTTACATGGAATGGACTGGGTCCTCTGGTCCAACTGAACCGATCATTGACTGGAAAGGGTTATGTTCAGCTACTTGAAGACCACTTGCAGCCATTCATGGACTTCATGTACCCAAACAACGATGGACTTTTTATGGATGACAATGCGCCATGTCACCGGGCCACAACTTTTCGCGATTGGTTTGAAGAACATTCTGGACAATACCAGCGAATGATTTGGCCACCAAGATCGCCCGACATGAATCCCAACGAACATGTATGGGACATAATCGAGAAATTCAGTTCGTGCACAAACTCCTGCACCGGCAACACTTTCGCAATTATGGACGTCTATAGAGGCAGAATGGCTCATTATTTCTGCCGGGGACTTCCAACGACTTATTAAGTCCATGCCACGTCGATTTGCTGCACTTCGCCGGGCAAAAGGAGGTCCAACACGATATTAGGACTTTTGTCGCCTCAGTGTATTTCTTCTGCACCCCTTTCTCGAAGGTTTTTCTAACGTTCATGTTGCATAGAGCGCCCCATTGTGACGTCACAGGCCGCTCGCGCCGCCAGTAGTCCTGGAGACACCCAGAGATGGGGGAGAGGGTAGCGAAGCGACGAACAAGCCCGACAGCGGGCCGGCGCGCCAGTATGACTATAGCCCGCCTGCCACACACATCGGCAGGGCAGACCAGCAGTCTGACGCGGTGCTCACACCAAGATAAGCCTCGCCCACATCGGCGATGATCATCCACTTAGTTCACATTGTAGCAACAGCAAACGGCGTGGGTATTCCTTAGTGTAGGCGCACTGTGATAGATGGGACGCCGTCACAAATTCTATTAAACTTGAATAAGCTATAACTATATTTTCACTGAACAGATTCAGTTCTGCAGCACTCTACACAAATTTTCCTAAAATCCGAAAGTCCAGTCTGGTCACGCAGTCCAGAACGGGGTTCTAAACGCTCAGGGAGGTGGCAATAGAGATCCATATTTTCCACTTCCGTGTTTCGTTATTAAGTGCTGCGTTTGAACTGCGTGTTGAACTACGTGGACAATTTCGAATGTTTTCTAAAATAATGAGTTGTAAAAATACAATATTTCATCTGCAGAGTTACAAGAAAATGTTTGGCAACAAGTTTACAAGGAATCGTTTGTAACAAGCACAGTAATGTTTTACTGTGAAGGTATATTCAGGAGTGGATCTAGAAGGAGGTGAGGGTATAATAACTCCCCACCCCCTCAATAATATACATCCTTACTTTGACTTGAAACTTTCCTGTAAATGTTTTGACGCTGAAACGAAATATCAGAATTGTTTGAAATACTGATTTTATTTGAATAGTATAATGATGTCTCCTAAAATTATGATGAAAAGTGCTTCCCTCCCACGATTCAAATTGAAAGCATAAATTTCCCCACCCCCTCCGTGCAGATCGAACGATTAGATGAGATCCGCTCCTGGGTCGAGCGCAGTCGCTCCGCGAAGTCTCGTGACGCAAGACCCGACGCACGGCAAAGTTACGTTTCGCAACGCTCTGTGTGCGCACGGGCGCCGGCTCGTGGAAGCGCTACGCCGAACAGGGATGACGAGAGCCGAGCTGTGTGCACTGTACTACCTGCTTGCGCCAGCTCGCACCCACCTCGCCTGACGTACGTGCTTATGTCCACTCGACGCGGTCTACGCACGACCCGCCCGCCTGAAGCAGTTTTGCGCGTTCAACACCTAGAGGCGACGTACTATAGCACGCGAGCCTTGCGCCCCATCGCCACCCACGCGAAACACGCTTAAGTGACCTGCAGCGTTTCACTGTACTGTACTAATTATATATGTTACAGTGGGACTTTATATCACTCTATGAAAGCCAGCGGATTTAACTACAGAAGTATAGTTGTACTTTTCGCCTACCTCTGAACAAAACTGCGCAGGCAGGCTCTAACAAAATTTGATTTTTTTTCTTCACAATTTCCCGATTTGTTTTACTACACTTCATATGATAAAAGCACAACTATACGGCTTTGGATTATTGGTTTTAACTTTTTCTGGCAAAAAGTCGTATTCCCAGAATATTTACTTACTGCGATACGTACATACGGACGAACAACGATTTCACAGAAAATACATAATACAAAACACTCTTAAGGGGGGGGGGGGAAGAGAGCAAGGTCTTGTAGTGAAGTTGGCGCTTCTGGTGCTTCAAAATGCGCCCGTCCCCAAACTTTTGTTTTGAAATCAATTATGGCTGTATTTACACACACATTGCTTCCTATTTACATATTTTGACACAAAATGATTATACCAGTATAAACATTACTAATATTATTATTGATCTACATTTTTGGTAACTGTACGAAAAACACACATTTTAATCGACAAAACTTTCTTAAGGCGCCCTTAGTGAGAATAGGAGAGGAGACAAATGCCGCTTGCCACCCTTTACCGACGCCCCTGGGAGCCTCCGTTGGAAACAGAAATTAATCCAGACTTGAGGTTGTTTTTGAAGCGGAAAAGGCGGAGGGGGTTGAGAAGTTTCCGGGTCTGAAGATATAGAATTCACCCGGGAGAACGTTCACGAGCGGCGGTTTTATTATTTTTTAATTCAGTTTCATAAAAAACAGAACTGAATACCACCTTTTTTTCATTGAACATTTTTTTTTTTTCGAAAACAAAAGAGCATTAATATTTGCATAATTTAGCAAGGTCCTGCCTGGAATGCACCATCGCATTATACTATAAAACACTTTTTAAAAAATACACATATAGCTCTTTTCATTGACAAAACTATTAACAGTTAAAAGTGTGATTGCAGGGAGGTCTGGCCTACTGTACGTTTGATTACGTGAAAAATTATTTAGACCGGAAGAATTAAAATTTAAAAACAAAATTCCATATACCTTCTCGTGTACGGAAGATTACATCTTTCAATTCGTAAATAAATACAAACACTGGCGATCGGCGCTCTAGCAGGGGTAGTGGCAGTCGAGCGAGTGGAGGTTTCTATGCAAAAGGACGTTTTTCCTAAGAAATTCACATACTTATTAGGGATTGATGTTTTTAAGAAATGTTTATTAGATTAGTTTTTTTTATAAAATAATTGTTTTATTGCAATAGTTTTTAGGGTTACGGGTCGCTGGAATGGCCGGCCATGGGGTGGGAGCGGAGAGGGGGGAGATGAACAAGGCCACAGGTCGCGCCTACCAAGATGGCGGACAGATCCGGATCTCCGACATGCCAGATGCCAATGCGCCAAAGTCTCCATTTCTGTACTACTTAAGGAGTTGAATACGTCACGACTTCATATCCAAATTTGCTTACTTTCTTCCTCAAATATCTGAGTGCCCTTGTCAAAACAGTTTCAGAATAATTTTCAAATAAAGTAAAACTGGATGAAATACAGTAAAACTGGATGATATACAGTAAAACTGGATGATATACAGTAAAACTGGATGATATACAGTAATGCAAATACACCTCATAAACACTTTCAAAATAAAAAAACAGAAAGAAATTTTATTTATAATATAAAAAAAAAGTTTGTGGTTTTCGTTGCACAGTTATGCGCAAAGGCTGAAGACGACGGAGCCCTTTGAGCCCAACGGGCACCAATCAACTTGCTTAATGACTTGGTGTGAACGCGGTCATCGATGACCTTGAAAAATGTAGTTGTAGTTTAATACTATTTACTTTTATATGTTTATGGAAAGACCACGTTGAAAGGCCGTAGGCGCCACGTACACTACGAAGATCCTGAGTTACAACCCGAGAGGGAAAAGGGCTATTAGAGTACCAATATATTAATAAGACGCAGCTGATCGAAAGACATAATGCTTGAGTAAAAAGGGGACGTGGTTGGTTTAGCGGATAGAGGGATCACCTGCCACCCAGGCGAACCAGGCTCGTTTCCGGCGGAGCCATTCCCGGATTTCCGCATGTGGTAATTGTGCCGGACGATGCCGTTGGTCACCGGGTTTTCCCGTCTCCTCCGCCCTTGCATTCCGGCGCTGATCCATATCCACCTCTCTTCACCCTCGTCGTCTCCCAAGACCTCGTTAAGAACCGCCCAACTCTCTCCACTCCACTACACTTGTAGAAGCAGCAGTTTAATTCTGACGGGGGTGGAAAGAGGGCGAGGGGGCTTTCTACTCTTTAGTAGGCAATACCCACTAAAACCTGAGGGGCGGTACCGGTAATGAGCGTTTGTGGTGGATTTATCCGATTGAAAGGACGGGTGGTTGATGATGTTCGAACCTTGTGCCCGTTCTTCAGGGCCACGCTTGCCTGTCCATCAGAACGCATTATCCATGTTCTGCTGGGCGTGTGTGTATGTATGTAAACCCGGAGGAAAAAGTCGTACAAAGCGCCCATATGGCATGCAATGTGTGGAGCACTCAGTGCGATAACGGAGCTGTGGATGTCGTGTTTGCAGAGTGACTCACGGCCCTCCAGCCCGCGCTGCGACCGGACCGACGCGGCGCATCAGCTGTGTCAACTCCGTGCCGTGCGTGAGCTCAGGGATCTCGCGGTGCAGGCTAGCAGGCTGCTTCGAGATCCCGCCACTCGTCACNGGGGGGGGGGGAGTAATAGGGAATATGAACTCCCCCCACCAACAATATTCTACCCTTACGTTTACATGAATCTGTCCAGTGAGTGTCTTAAAACTGAAATGAAATAATATCAAAATTGACTATATGGAGATTTTTGGAAATTCGCCATTGCGATGCAGATGTCTGTCATGGAAAAACAGGACTGAGCACGAAAAAAAAAAAAAACACTTAAATAAGACAAGTCACCTATGGACGAGAAAATAAATATGTATATATAAGAAAATTCCAAGAGGGAGTAGAGTCCAAAAACAGAACAGCAACTAATTACGAAATATATGTGTGTATATGTATATATATATATATATATATATATATATATATATATATATACACACACACACACACACACACTCAACAGATAACACAGAAAAAACCACAGGGTAGAAAACTGCTTGAAAAGGTTAGGACAACACTGACAAAATAAGTAGGGACAAAATGTGACAGCACAACAAAGAAACGCAATCAAACACAGCAGTTTTACCATGCACGACAAAATGCAAGCCAGGTATGTTGAGTCCAGAATATACATGCACAATGCCAGAAAATTATATGAAGGCATGGAGTCAAATAAAACAGGAGAGCAAGCTAAATGCGAAAATCTAATATTCTATATATGCATACGAAAAAACGATATACGTCCAACAGACAACACACCGAAGATGGCACAGGCTAGTTATCTACTTACACAAATAAAACAAACACAACAAATAAATTTTCACAAAAGTAGTTTTTCCAAAACCGACAGAATGCAACATTTCGGGAACTGCTATAGTTCATTTCATATAAGAAGGCCACATTCTGACAGTCAGTGAGTGGCAACTTAATATATTGAAAACAAATAACCTGCCATTTACAAAGTNACAGTCAGTGAGTGGCAACTTAATATATTGAAAACAAATAACCTGCCATTTACAAAGTCCTGTATCAGCTGATGCGCGAACGAACAAAAGTTAATATTACGTTGGCTATTCTGAGAGCAGTGCCGAAGCACATCACACAAGCAGAAGATACGCGGATAAGAAAGAGTTCGTAGATTAATTAATACATTTTATTTTACGTGGTCATAAAACAGCAGTTTTTAGTTTTAGAAACGAAACGTCGTGATAAAATAGTAATGTATAGGTGTTCAAAATGAGATGCACAATAAAACGATACGTATCCAAATGTGACGAAAAAATCCAAAGTTTCCAGACTCTCAAACCAGGTGCTGCCATCTTGTGAGTTAAAAGCGCACCATCTGTTGCAATATGCCCTTCCATGCCATCTGTTATCCATATCCCGAACTACACCCAGAAACATATTATAGTTTTGTTGTTTAAAATAACGTATTCACGCGCATATACAAATAATTTTATTTTCCCGCGAGCTCTGTATAATTTTTAAAGTAACATATATTTCGTGTACCGCGTTTACGAACGACCCTACACACGTCCACCAAGCTCCGTTTACGAATGCAGCGCCACCCAAGCAGTTCACCAATTGCCACACGGAGCAGCACCTCCTGGACGCGCTGACTCGCCACATCAAAGCCTATTCTTGACACGCCTGTTGATGGCGAATGGATACATAAACGAAAAGACACGGCGATTGTCAACTGTCAAGAATGTGGCCTTCTTATATGGTACACAGTATATCTATTTCCCATCTTCAGGCAGCGACACACAGGGTCTAACTTATTCAAGCAGGTTTCTAGCATGTATTGTTTTCTGTGTGTTATCTGTTGGTCGTGTTTATATACATATATTTTTCGTAGTTAGTTGCTGTTCTGTTTTTGACTCTATTCCCTCTTGCAATTTTCCGGTGTCATATACATATATTTCTTTTCTCATCCATAGGTTACTTGTATTATTTAAGCATTTTTTTCATGCTTAGTCCTGTTTTTTCATGACCGACATCTGCATCGCAATGGCGAATCTCCAAAAATCTCCATCAAGTCATTCACCCCCATTGCACTATTGATTCAAAGATCCCAATATCAAATTTGTTTGAAAAACTGATTTTATTTGATTAATTTAGTATTCGCTCTTAAAATTATGATGAGAGTTCCTCTCTCAGGCCACTAATCAAAAGTCTAGACTATCGCCTACAAAATGGAAAAGTTACCCCC
>NQII01002396.1:272087-296634 GCA_002778355.1 Clitarchus hookeri
TCGCACGCGACACACGTATGCACACACGCGCGAAAGTCTAGTTCCGTTCCTGATGGCCTGTTTATCGGCTAAACTTTCAATGGCGACTGCAATAATGACTACTCTGCAACCAAAATAACACATGCAAATAATCCGTCAAACTTAAATTAATTTACCACAACAGTTAATAATGCTAATTCAGTGATTCCAATTTCACATAAAAGCACGATGCTCAAAAATATGTAATTTAAAGTATTACTCGTTAAACACTCAAATCTTAAAAAGGCCTTTATTAAAAAATTAATTAATTTTATATATTGCATTTTATTATTCACCCAGTTTACTAGTAAATACTACGATTTCAGTTCTTCTTTAAAAAAATTTTTAGATGAAATTTACTTAGAAAAAAAAATGAGAATGGGTTCAGTAACCTGTAGACTATACTGCTAAGTCCTGTGTATAGGCCTACTTGAGCTGATGTTACATATTTAATGGACTGTGACGTGAGGACGAGCGAATGTCGCACTGCACGGTGTTAGGTTAACAATATTCTGCCCCACGTCTGTTGCGGGCTTGTAACTGCCTTCTAGGTGTGGTTCTGTCGCAGACGTAAGCCACCTTACACAGGTCTATTGTCTAGCCTTTCCTTTTAACGAACTTTCGAAATTTCCTGTATCTAAATGTGTGTTTTAACAAGTTAGAAAAAATAATCAAAATGTATTTATAAAAATTTTATTGGATTTGTACGTAAAAGAAAAAGCCGCAATACTCACCGACTGATAAAGTTAAAGCCCAAAATTCAGGACCAAGAAACGAAATTTTACAGGTGGCTTCCGCTTAGTATGTAGATACCCACTAAGATGGGATTATTATTTAATTTTACCCTTAGGGATGAAAAGTAATAAAATATGTGTTTGTACAGAATCCTCAATATCTATTATCCCCAAAGTGGAGTGGATAGTGGAATGGAGAGATTTGGGTGGCTCTTAAAAACGATGCCTTGAGAGACAATGAACGTGAAGCGAGGTGAGTATGGAGCAACACTGGAATGAAGGGGCGGGGGAACGGGAAATCTCCGAGAAAACCAGTTGACCAGCAGCATTGTCTAACACGATTCCCACGTGCGAACCCGGTTCACCTTGGTGGGAGGCGAGTAGTCTAACCACTGCACCACCGCGGCCCCTACCATCCCCAAAGAAATATCCATAGCATTCCCCCTCCCCCTTTTTCTTAAATAATTACCTGTACAAATTTGTAAAACTAATTTTAAGATTTTTCAAAATTTAACCTTGAGGGGATTGAAAGTGCTTAAGTGTGTTTTCATATAATCTTCCAAATGTTTTGAACTAGATGTGACATCGTGATATTTTTTTGCTTTAGAAGGATACCTATACAATTGCTCAAAAACAATTTTAAAATTGTCTACATGGGCTGAAAATGAATCAAATGTAACGTAGATTGCAAACCCTTTTGTTTCAAAACATGATTTCCTAAAAACTAAGTTTATAATATTTGAAGTAAACTGCAAACCAAGTAAACAACAGATCCCGCTCCAGGTGTGTTTGCACGGAGCGCTCGTGAAATTCTTTCCAACGAGTGTGATTGCTATTTACTTTATTGTGTACTTGAATGCTTCTACTTTTACGCCGAAAATCTGACAAGGGTAGCTTACAAAATAAACTAAGCACACACATCAGTGCCATACCCGAGATTTGAACAAGGAACCTCGTAGCTCCCGCCCCATCAGCCCCCTTTTTCCAATCCTTCCACACCCGGGTATTTCACAACACCAGCCTTCCAACTGGTTAGTTGGTTTCTTTGCCACTTGTTACACGGAGCGCTGCCTACAGAACCTCCACGAGCTCAAGCTTCCGTCAGTTAACACCAGGGCGACACTACTGTGCAGAATGCCTGGGCACTGACAGTCGTCTGTGGCCCAGTGTGTCTAGTCAGCTCGGCCATATGGCGAGGATTGCCACAGAGTACAACTGACTGAGATAACCTTTAGTTTGGACTGAGATTTCTAGACTGTGCCTAACTACCGGGTCTCCAAAGCCCGTGGAGGCAAAGTGAGGCGAGGTTGAACAGCTACGGAATGCGAGGGCAGGGGAAGATGGAATACCCCAAGAAAAACCGCCAGCCAACAGCAACACCCACCATGTTTCTTGTATACAGAAATAGGGAGTGATCCCGCCAGGAATGGAACCCGCATCACCTCGGGTGTGAGGTTGGTGTGCTGGCCATATGAACATTGCAGCCCCTCCGCCTTAGGACCCTTTGGTGTTGGGTTCACCTACGCCAGCTCCCTGGGGGATGGTGCACTGAAGCACCTGTAAACAAGTAACACGCCTCCTGTGAAAAAATAAAAATTCACTAATCTAATATTTCAGATGTTGGCAACCTTTTACTAGTGTTGTGCAAAAGCAGGTGTATATATTTTTCTTTCATTTTTTCTAGAACGATTATAATGGCTAGCAGCAAAACGCCCTTCAAAAGCAAAAATTACCAGCCAGCAAATCTAAAGTACGAAAACGAAAATTCAAATCTCATACAACACCAAAAACTGAAAGTATTACAGACGTCACATTTCACATGTAACGCCTTACCCACGGTGACCAGGCCCAAAAATCTAAATTGTCTCCGACGGCGGCTACAGAAGAACTTTGTGTGAAAGTAATATGGCAAATCCAGCATGCAAGTTCACCATATATTTATATACAATCATTGAAAATAAACTTCCGAGAATAAGAATATTTATGAAACATGAAATAACTATTATATAATTTGCAAATTGTTTACTTGAACAAAAAAAAAGAACAAAATAGTATGTTTTTGGAAATTTAACATCTGGGAGCATTATTTGGAAATGTATCATTTAATTGTTACATTTATATTTTGTAAATACAGAGAGTCTAATGATTTTAAGAACAAAATTGAAACATAAAACATATCATTAAAATTGTAATGGAGTAATCACTGAGTATTATTTATTTTAGTAATTCATCTACTGATGAGATTGTCCCCAAATTGATCTGAATAATGGTATGGTTACCTCCCTACTATGTGGTCACGTTTTTATACAGGTAATTAGGAAAGCACTCATTTGTATTAGTGGTAACCTTATGACAATTTCTAACTTTTGTTCAAATCATTTCTGGTGATCAAAAATAACAAATACTGCTTTGGCTGCCCTTGTAAACGCGTATTTGATTGCTTATAAACATTGCACAAATATTTTCAAACCATTTCCATGATCGATTAAAGCATTGGCATACAGACGGAGGTATGCATATGCGCTCCCATTATGTCGTTGAAGGAACTTATTTCAATAACCTTAAATTGGTCAGTAAACCGGAAGCCAGAAGCTACGCAGCTAACTACTATATTGATAGTTTCCATACTGACCACAGCGAAAATCTTTGTATACAAACTCTCCTGGTGTATGGACCAACTGAAGCGCAATATTGGATATCCAATATGATCCTCAACAAATTGAACAAATCCTTAGTTCTTTACAAACATTGCAAAAGCGACGCCAGTAAAAAAAAATAAATTTTATTCTTGTTATTTTTTGATAATTACGCATGCAACTTGAATGTCCTCTCCCGTAACTGCAGAATCAAGCAATATCAAGCAACGCAGTTATTCTTAACTACAGCTGCCACAATTTTGCCCAGTTATAGCCACACACATCACTTACCCCAAGTCGCACCACTTACCTCAAGACGCATCACTTACCTCAAGAGCAGCTTTTAATAAAATTGCTTGTTACCTGGTAATTCCACTGTTATATTTTCAGCCACCAAAAGCAACGACAGGACCCTATTGTGTGTTGTGAAAGTGTTGCTGTGTCTTAACATCAAGTCATAAACGTACTGTTATACGGTTTTTCTTTTCTCATCAGTGTTTTAAACATGGACTGCTGCTCTGTTTGATAGCGTCTTGGTACACCGGTAGTATTGTTTGGCTGAGTCTGGTACAAAGGGGATCGAGGATCGAAGCCCGACGCCAACCCGCCCCTATGTAAAAATATTCCGTTTTACCTTTAAAAATCCACCAGGCTGCCCAAAATCGGCGAATTTTGTGTCGAGTTTTACTGAAAATGGCCTAGGCAGCATTAATATGCTTTGATGTGTGTCATAAAGTCTCAAATCAGCAAATTGGCCTAAAGGCTCTCCAAGCAAGCCCAGCAGTCAAACCTAGGAGGGACATCAACCATTTTGTTTACATTAAAGACACACAGCACCATCTTGGAATTCTATGATGACCTTGACCTTGACATGGAGTGACCTTAAAGTTGAAAAAAAATATTCTCAAAATTTTGTAAAAAAAAAAAAAATATACAGTAAAAATTGGAGATGGAATTACATTATGTGCCCCAACCACCATTTTGGATATCCTTGACCTTGACCTTAGGATAACCTGTAAACTTAAGAGAGAAATTCCAAAAAAATTCTTAAAAAATAAAGTGAAAATTGGGGAGAGGGAGAAAGGCATTATATACCCCGTAATNAAATTTTATTCTTGTTATTTTTTGATAATTACGCATGCAACTTGAATGTCCTCTCCCGTAACTGCAGAATCAAGCAATATCAAGCAACGCAGTTATTCTTAACTACAGCTGCCACAATTTTGCCCAGTTATAGCCACACACATCACTTACCCCAAGTCGCACCACTTACCTCAAGACGCATCACTTACCTCAAGAGCAGCTTTTAATAAAATTGCTTGTTACCTGGTAATTCCACTGTTATATTTTCAGCCACCAAAAGCAACGACAGGACCCTATTGTGTGTTGTGAAAGTGTTGCTGTGTCTTAACATCAAGTCATAAACGTACTGTTATATNGCAACGACAGGACCCTATTGTGTGTTGTGAAAGTGTTGCTGTGTCTTAACATCAAGTCATAAACGTACTGTTATATGGTTTATTCTTTTCTCATCAGTGTTTTAAACATGGACTGCTGCTCTGTTTGATAGTGTCTTGGTACACCGGTAGTATTGTTTGGCTGAGTCTGGTACAAAGGGGATCGAGGATCGAAGCCCGAAGCCGACCCGCTCCTATGTAAAAAATATTCCGTTTTACCTTTAAAAATCCACCAGGCTGCCCAAAATCGACGACTTTTGTGTCGAGTTTTAATGAAAATGGCCTAGGCAGCATTAATATGCTTTGATGTGTGTCATAAAGTCTCAAATCAGCAAATTACACTAAAGGCTCTCCAAGCAAGCCCAGCAGTCAAACCTAGGAGGGACATCAACCATTTTGTTTACATTAAAGACACACAGCACCATCTTGGAATTCTATGATGACCTTGACCTTGACATGAAGTGACCTTAAAGTTGAAAAAAATATTCTCAAAATTTTGTAAAAAAAAAAAAAAAATACAGTAAAAATTGGAGATGGAATTACATTATGTGCCCCAACCACCATTTTGGATATCCTTGACCTTAGGATAACCTGTAAACTTAAGCGAGAAATTCCAAAAAAATTCTTAAAAAATAAAGTGAAAATTGGGGAGAGGGAGAAAGGCATTATATACCCCGTAATTTTGAATATCCATGACCTTGACCTTAGAATAATATGGAAACCTAAAAATAAAGAAAAATGGCTAAAACAGCATTTAAAATTAAAAAATTAGGGAAATTTTACATTATTGACAACGACCAACATATTTGATTTACATGACCTTGATCCTAGGTGAACTTGAACCCGTAAAAACCTTAAAATGAAATCCTAAAAAAGAAACCTCAGAAAAAACCTCAATACGAAACCACAAGCGATGCCAACACACGTTTCTCAGTGACTGAATGAACATTACACTTGCCGACCTTAATGTATTTTTAGTTACCACTCCTAACGAACTGTCTGGAACATTTATAGCAGCTAAGAATCGCACAAGATGGGTTCTTCAAACTAGCAATCTTCTCATGTCGCCGTGCATTATAACTTTTACTTAAGATCTTGGCAAAATAGCAACACTGTTTTCCAAGTAATTTTTACCCAATTGGTGAAGGTTTGCACGTATTTGTATTCTGCATCAGCGGCCTTCAGCATCTTCATTCAAAAGAAGTCATGCATTTAGGGCGACTCCTGCAGACTGATTCCTGCTGAGAGTTTACTCCTTTGCCGTTTGAACGACAACTAACGTCGAAGGCATGATTATATCCTATAAAATATATGCTTGTATCTGATTACGTTTATTGCGAGTCGCGTTGGGTACGAACCATTTTAAGGGTCCTGCAGCTATATTTATATTATACGGCACATGGCTGATGATGTTTGGCAAGTGATTGCCCGGCGAAGTCTTGAACCAGACGAACGGACGTCGGAGAACACACCATCGACACCACACGTTCGCTAGCATGCCCACGACTGACGATGCTGCGCCGTCCGATCGGTGCTCGACAGGCGTCACACTGCCCAACGACATATTTCCCATTTGTGAAGCACTTAGCGAAACAACATAGGCGGTTTAGCTGTAGTCCGCGATGATACTGCCAAATACGAAGTCGGGATGCTGGTCGCAAGCACACCAATAACAATCGCTTCATCTTGATCTATACACTCCAACAGCTCGCTGTTCCGAACAGGTACTTGAGATTATTATTTACTTTGGTGGGGGAATATATACGTAACTGCAGGTATGCTCGATAAAACCCTGCAAAATTTTATGGAAAAAGCGGTCATGAAATAGCTTACCAGACCAAATGCTGGAAACATCAAGGAAGAGAGAGTGATCTGTCACTCTCGAATCAGGCGGAGAACTGTGAAGTGGCACGACTTTTGCTGCGTTAACTTTCTACAGAGGTCGTGAGCAACAATCAATATGTACGAATGGGCAATGTGACGTCATCGTTAAATCATAAGCACAGTCCAGTGATGGTGTGGTTCAGCAGAACATAGTGGGTAAATGGAGGGGGAGACGGGACGGGACGGGACGGGATGGGTGTGACGTACGCCTAGATAGCCAATGGAATATAGTGGTGGGGGTTGATGCAGTGACGGATCTAGAGGACCAATTATAGAAGGGACTACAATGTGCATTACGACCAAACCACATGCTTACAAGCATTAAGTTTTACTGATACAAATAAATATGAATTCTTGGTGCATATGCTATCAAAATACATTTTTAAGATATCCTGTTTCTAAACTATGTATATGTATTAATACTGCACTATTAACAATGAGCTTGGTTTCAAGAATAATCTTATTTTATCCAGTGTAAATTCAAGTTTGAAGGAAGGGATAGCCCCCCCCCCCCTCGATCCAATACTGGGTGGAGGCTTACCGACTAAATAACTAAATAGTGGTTAGTAGTAGGGGGTTAGTCTTCTGCTGGTTGTCACACTGTAAGGAAGGCGTTTTGCCATCTTTGTTTTGAACCTTTCTGCATGTATGTATTTCAATGTCTTTTCCAAATTTTTCCGATTTTTTAAATTGAATCTTACATTTTTTTTATTAATTTTTAAATTAGTGTAGTATTTTCTCAGGTTCAAGTTTGCCTGGATTCAAGGTCATGAAAATCTACTATGTTGGTCGTAGTCAATAACATGATTTTACCGATTTTTTCTTAATTTTATGTTTCCATGTTATTATAAGATTAAGGTCACAGACATCCAAGATGGCGGTTGCTGTTTATAGTGCAATTTTTTCCCTGATTTTTACTATATTTTTATCATTTTTTATATTTTTCTTTGTTAGGTTTTCAGGTTAAAAGTTACAGATATCAAAGTTGGCGATTGAAGTACATTTTAATATATTTGTTTTACCAATTTTTTCAAATTATTTTTGATTTTAGACTTTAAGGTCATGGAATTCCAAAATGGTCAGGGCCCATAATGTAAACAAATATGGCTGAAGCCCTTCCTGGACCGCTGGGCTTGACTCTCACCACAATCAAAAAATTATTGGTAGCTACGGAAACTATCTTGATATGTTACCATAGATATTTTCTCATAAAAATAGACCCCACACAGTCAACATGGTTTTCAGGAATACTTGATTACAATTCTAGCCGCTATTCGACAGGAGCTCTACTTCCAGATTTTAATCACTTAATTTCTTTTTATTGAGATTTCTGCCATATTTACAACAGTTTAATCAATTTGCGTGTCTAGTGCCATCCGTTTTTCAAATCTAATTTCCTTCCAATATCACTTGCTTTATATAGCTGTGGTATTTAGGTACCCATAGTTATTGTAAATACCGCTGCTGACTGCACTAACTCACACACATCACTCAACTAAAAAATGGTACTGTGATGAGCTTCCATCCATGCACTCAAAATACTCATGGCAGACACATCAGCAGCAAGTAAAGCTGCTTATGTAGAAGTAATATCTGATGCTGCTGAGAAAAGTAACTAAACACATTTCAAAAAAATTATCTTTGGGCTACTTTTAAACAGTCACTGCTAAATATGCCACTCTAAATGTAATTTTTGCAACTGCCACTGTTTCATTTAGTGGACATCCACTAAAACCATGGGAACATGCTATCCGTAATAAACGGTGCAAGCTGACGCAGACCGCGGCTTCCCCTAGAGCTCTTGTAGACCCTCACGCACCATCTGCCGGCCAAGATAAGGACTTTCCTCGCCATACCACTGGCCGTGTGCGGCACTACTGTAGGCCACACGCTCAGGGCTCACCTCTCAAGTCAGTGCAACAACTGACACTTCCACAAGGCGCAATTATCAAAGGATGTACCTAAGTGAACTAACTGGTACTCAATAATTAACTGCAGTAATTTAAATGCAACCAACCCACAAATGAATGTAGCATTTTCCCTCAGTATTCGCCGCAATGCGTGTATGATCAGCATCGACCACATGATCGTGAGATACGAGAACTCATCTAATATTTTACAGAACTGACTAATGGATTAATTACTGAATAATAATTAGACGGGGCAACGGTAGCCAAGCGGTTCGACTGCCTGCCTCCCTCTAAGGCGAACTGGGTTCAATCCCCAGCCGGGTCACTTCAGATTTTCAGAAATGGGAATCGTGCCGGATGATGCTGCTGCTGGTCGGTGGGTTTTCTCGGGGATCTCCCATTTCTCCCTCCCTTGCATTCCGGCAATGCTCCATTCTCTCATTTCATCCTCGTTGTTAACAGCTGCCCAAATCTCCCTCTCCACTAATTAGACACTCAAGCTATGAGCGATGTCTTATTTAATTAGAACAGTGTGCTTTAACTTTAGCAGTGGGATGCAGAACCCAAACCAAGGCACAAAAAAATCCTTCGTAAAAATTTATNAACAGTGTGCTTTAACTTTAGCAGTGGGATGCAGAACCCAAACCAAGGCACAAAAAAATCCTTCGTAAAAATTTATGTAAAATGAATATTAATTAAGTTATTTTAATTAATCAAGGATAATTCATTCAATATGTCAAAGAGTTTTTATATGTNGTAAAATGAATATTAATTAAGTTATTTTAATTAATCAAGGATAATTCATTCAATATGTCAAAGAGTTTTTATATGTATTTTCTTTTCAGGTGATGGAAAGACTATTAGGAACAAACTCAATACATTATAAAAATTATTAATGTGTTTTTTTATCAATGTTATTGCATCAACATCAATAGTATTTGTAGTAATGCAAAGTGTAATGCTTCACCAAGTGCTCTGTATTCTCATTTGGTTCATTTTAATTTAGTCAAGGGAATTATGTTTTTAGCAGGCAGCGGCAGCCACATTACCACCGCCGCGCCAACCCCTCTTCAGTCTAGCGAGAGCAGGCGTCAGGGCAGGTACGCTTCACACGACTCGGGGGTAATGCAACATTTTGTGCCAGTCATGTAGCGTTCAATAAACTAAATCATACAGGAACATTTTCTCTTAGTTCAGGCACCCACGAGTTTGCCTCCCTTCCAGAGTAGACTCGAGCCCGTCTGGCATTACTTCCTTTTAAATGCAGTGGATTCTTTATTCATCGTTTCTCAGGGGACTGAAAAAATTTCAATACTTGTGGACTTTCAAGGAATGTGGTCTTGAAATGTAGATAAATCAAAAACGGGATCACAGAATATGTTTCATGGAAGTGGACCTTCAATCCATCTGGATTCAATACGTAGAGGTTCCACTGCAACTTGTAAAAATGTCCGCGAGATGCCTTTGTGAACAGCAACATAGGTCGGTGTGAGGCCTTGTTCCGCACGCCCCCTTNTTGTAAAAATGTCCGCGAGATGCCTTTGTGAACAGCAACATAGGTCGGTGTGAGGCCTTGTTCCGCACGCCCCCTTCAATGTTTGTACCACCTCACTTTCTTTCTACAACACAACTCGTGTTCTGAATCAAAGTGTGTGTGTGCATGTACTTTATTCCTGCTTCACAGGGAACTTAAGGGCGATGGACCCACTCAACCTTCCGCCACTGGGCCTCTTGTTTACGTAATGTAAGTTTGGTGTAATTTTGTTTTGAAGTGCTATGTTTTTGTGCATCGGACGGACATCCTGGGGAGCCACAATACCCCAGATCAGCAAGTGTGTGCGCTTAGGCAGCTGATGAGCCTTGAATACGTCAGCCATCCCCCGCATTGTAAGTGAAACAGGAATAGTTTTAAAAGAACTGACATAGTACTTTCGCCCTCTCAGGGCAACCTACTGTCGCACCACATCAAATGCATCACCAGTACAGACGGGCAATGCACGNGAACGAATTGGAAAAAATATAAAAGCTATAATATTAAAAATGATTAGTTGAAAAAATTATTTACAACCAATGATATGAAACCACAAAATGCTATATAAATCCTTCATGTTCAACAGGGCTCACATATTTCTTATATTTAAAAAAATTTTAATTAAAGTTAAATGTTTTGTTTAAATAGAATTTTCGAATATTTTATTTTCATTTCTGAAGGACGGGGGAGGGGGGGGGATGATATGTCCCGATATCTCCCTCTGGATACATTCCTGCCTCAAACATCTAACAATTTTAATTTAAAGTTTTGTAAAACAGGAATAGTTTTAAAAGAACTGACATAGTACTTTCGCCCTCTCAGGACAACCAACTGTCGCACCACACCAAATGCATCACCAGTACAGACGGGCAATGCACGGAACGAGCTGTGTTTGCGCGTGCGCGTGTGTGTGTGTGGTGGCCCCACCAACACAAATGACTCGGGCAATTGTTATCCTTGCCAAGGGATTGTGCACAATGCGAGAAAAGAATACACATCTAAAACCACATATCTGCAAAAAAAATGCATTTGCATCCCATTTATGGAAAGAGTAGAATGTATCATTAATTTTTTTAAGAGGCTCTGTATGTTTAATTGTTGATTTACCGATAAAATTACCTTCTAGGACAATTGAAATTAGGATAGAAAAGACTTGAGAGACATTACTAAAGCAACTGACAGCCAGAAATGGATCAACTTTCCACGCATAGTTCAGGGTACTGGAAAGACTGATTGCATATGAGACATTTTCTTCAGTCACCAGAGCCATGTGTGGAATGAGAGAGACTTGAGACATTTTTTGTTATAATCCATCCACGATTACTTGCCACTTTCCTGAAGCCCTGTCAAAGTTCTACTTTCAGGCTATTTTCCTCTACCTCGTGCAAACAAAACATAACTAAGTCCAGAAAATTACACCGAAGGAACAACACACAGTATATGTGTGCACTCAATTAAATAATATTTTGCATGAGAACCATTTCTCACTAGGCGTTACCAACGCACATATTTTTTTTCTTGGTTTTTGTCCATATTAACTACAAATTAAATATATACCATAAGTAAATATAAGTAAGTACAATTTAACAAAAAAAATATAATACTTATGTTAGCGAAAGTATGAAACACTTATGATAAATGACATAATTAAGAAACTACATAACATGTCAAATATAGGGTGATTTTTCAAAGGTTTTATTCAAAACGTGTGAAGTTACCATAGACTACATATATTGCCTGATCCGCGTCGTGGACAATCAATTTAAAAATCCACTCCTTTCTACTTCATTAAAAAAAAAAAAAAAGTTACACTTATTTGTAGTTTTCGGAGCACACACTGCCTAGTCTGCGAGAAAATGAGTAAATATTTTATACCTGCATATATGGTACCAGCATGACAAAGCCCTTTACATATATCAGTTTGGAATGTTTGCAACACTACTGTTCACCACATATGGTGGTTCATCAGCACAGATGGATCTAACTAGAGGCTGTTCGCCGTGAAATGAGCACGAAATCAACATTTCAATAAAATCACCACACATGCTACTGTACATGCTCCCTGTTCAGTTTGCAATGAATTAAGAAAAATAATTCAAAGTCTTTGACATCATATTGTGAATATAATGTTAACATTTTTGGCAAGCGTTATTTGCATTCGAGTATGACTTCTGGCATATTGGCAACACATTTAGGTTCCTAACAATTTTGCATTTTCCCCTGACTGACGTAGGAATACAGCCCTGGCAATGTAAATCTTAAATATGGCGGAATTATACAAACTGAGGAGAAAAAACCTTAAGCAGGGCTACCACAAGTGACTACTTAATTGTGAACAGCATATGGAAAAACAATTTAGCTTTCAACCTAAAACAGCGACTGACAGTGTAAAAAATTTTATATGCTATAATTCCAAAAAGATTTCACACAGTATTTTTTATGAGCAAAAAAAAACTATGTCCTCTCAAGACCTTAGCAAACATATTTACTTTTAGCTTTTCACACATTCAGCTAAGCACTTCTTCAGATCTTCTGGTAAGTTTCAAACTTNAGCAAACATATTTACTTTTAGCTTTTCACACATTCAGCTAAGCACTTCTTCAGATCTTCTGGTAAGTTTCAAACTTTGTGGCGTGTGTTAAAACTAACAATCTTTATAAAAATTTCAAACAATCTACAAGTACAACTTATTAATGGGTGACGAGTTACCTAAAATGTCTGCCACTCACTGAAAATTGTTTAATTCACTCTCTTGGGCCCCTTATGGCTATCAGCCAACTACTATAAGAGTTACCACACAATATTTACTTTTTTTTTTAAGCAAATGGAATTTGAAAAATTTTGAGAAAAGTAAACAAGGGTTTTAATCCAGTTCTGTGGACCAATGAAAGAGATTAAAGAAAGCAACAAATTCTTGTGACTAAAACTGCTTTCAGCCAGTTAGATATCTGCACAATTGNAATGAAAGAGATTAAAGAAAGCAACAAATTCTTGTGACTAAAACTGCTTTCAGCCAGTTAGATATCTGCACAATTGCTCAATGACCAAAGGTACCATAATCGCAGCGAACAGACTGTACCTACCACAAATGAACAAAGTCTTCATGTCATACAAACGTCTAACCAACCATGATNCGAACAGACTGTACCTACCACAAATGAACAAAGTCTTCATGTCATACAAACGTCTAACCAACCATGATGTAAATACAGTCTGTGTTTTACAGCAGCAAAAAAAATAATCTGCAATCTACAAGCAAACTACAGAAAATGAGTCCTACATTAAACAGTGTCAAAAAAAAACATACAAACATTGGTTACCTGAAGTTTCAAGAGTAAGCTCATTAGTTTTAGATAATTTCATTATTTCTNAAAAAAAACATACAAACATTGGTTACCTGAAGTTTCAAGAGTAAGCTCATTAGTTTTAGATAATTTCATTATTTCTCCATGACAGGACTGGTATCAAAACAAGTATTCATGATACCTTCTTCTTTAGCACCAAGTAATGAGAACAATCTAACTACCTCACAATAAACTTTAAAATATAGTTTCTACAATAACTGTTTCCAACAAAATTATGACAGCAGATATTTTGTCTCACAAGGAAGCNAACTTTAAAATATAGTTTCTACAATAACTGTTTCCAACAAAATTATGACAGCAGATATTTTGTCTCACAAGGAAGCAAGATTAGAACACTAACACGGGACACCCAAATTCAAACGAACAAAACAACACTTAAACGTAATTACCAGTTAGTTATTTACCTCTGAATTAAATGATGACTAATGTTAGATNAACGAACAAAACAACACTTAAACGTAATTACCAGTTAGTTATTTACCTCTGAATTAAATGATGACTAATGTTAGATAACATAATGGTGACAAAGGTAATGACGAACAATTAATTGAAAATGGTGGTGATATTTCAAGTTCGNTAATGTTAGATAACATAATGGTGACAAAGGTAATGACGAACAATTAATTGAAAATGGTGGTGATATTTCAAGTTCAAAGATGACTATAATAGACAAGCGTTAAAAATGTGGTGATCAACAAATGGTTTACATGCTGGGACATGGGCGGCGGAACCAGTGGGCCAGAGGAGTCATATGAACCCCTTATAATCTGCTGTAAGGATCAGAGAAGAAATAATAAACCTGCACTACAATTACGACTTTTGTTGTTAAATTAATACTGTACGTAAAGACAAATTTGAGTATTATTTTCAAATATGCTTCTAGTAGATCGGTGCAGTATTTCTAGAATTTTTATATAATCCGATATTTATTTATAAACGATGTTAGTTGTGACCTTGAAATAAAAAAAGAGTTTATAATACGTATTATGTAAATTTTGAGTAAGCCTCAATAAGTTAGAAAGCGTTTTTCTATGATATTTGGATACTTGCTAGCGTTAATTTTACTTTAAAATACATGCAATCTTTTTGGTCTTGACCCTTGACCCCTNGTGTTCTGAATCAAAGTGTGTGTGTGCATGTACTTTATTCCTGCTTCACAGGGAACTTAAGGGCGATGGACCCACTCAACCTTCCGCCACTGGGCCTCTTGTTTACGTAATGTAAGTTTGGTGTAATTTTGTTTTGAAGTGCTATGTTTTTGTGCATCGGAAGGACATCCTGGGGAGCCACAATACCCCAGCTCAGCAAGTGTGTGCGCTTAGGCAGCTGATGAGCCTTGAATACGTCAGCCATCCCCCGCATTGTAAGTGAAACAGGAATAGTTTTAAAAGAACTGACATAGTACTTTCGCCCTCTCAGGGCAACCTACTGTCGCACCACATCAAATGCATCACCAGTACAGACGGGCAATGCACGGAACGAGCTGTGTTTGCGCGCGTGTGTGTGGTGGCCTCACCAACACAAATGACTCGGGCAATTGTTATCCTTGCCAAGGGATTGTGCACAATGGGAGAAAAGAATACACATCTAAAACCACATATCTGCAAAAAAAATGCATTTGCATCCCATTTATGGAAAGAGTAGAATGTATCATTAATTTTTTTAAGAGGCTCTGTATGTTTAATTGTTGATTTACCTATAAAATTACCTTCTAGGACAATTTAAATTAGGATAGAAAAGACTGAGAGACATTACTAAAGCAACTGACAGCCAGAAATGGATCAACTTTCCACGCATAGTTCAGGGTACTGAAAAGACTGATTGCATATGAGACATTTTCTTCAGTCACCAGAGCCATGTGTGGAATGAGAGAAACTTGAGACATTTTTTTGTTATAATCCATCCACGATTACTTGCCACTTTCCTGAAGCCCTGTCAAAGTTCTACCTTCAGGCTATTTTCCTCTACCTCGTGCAAACAAAACATAACTAAGTCCAGAAAATTACACCGAAGGAACAACACACNTTCAGGCTATTTTCCTCTACCTCGTGCAAACAAAACATAACTAAGTCCAGAAAATTACACCGAAGGAACAACACACAGTATATGTGTGCACTCAATTAAATAATATTTTGCATGAGAACCATTTCTCACTAGGCGTTACCAACGCACATATTTTTTTCNTGTGTGCACTCAATTAAATAATATTTTGCATGAGAACCATTTCTCACTAGGCGTTACCAACGCACATATTTTTTTCTTGGTTTTTGTCCATGTTAACTACAAATTAAATATGTACCATAAGTAAATATAAGTAAGTACAATTTAACAAAAAAATATAATACTTATGTTAGCGAAAGTATGAAACACTTATGATAAATGACATAATTAGGAATCAACATAACATGTCAAACATAGGGTGATTTTTCAAAGGTTTTATTCAAAATGTGTGAAGTTACCATAGACTGCATATATTGCCTGATCCGCCTCGTGGACAATCACTTTAAAAATCCACTCCTTTCTACTTCATTAAAAAAAAAAAAAGTTACACTTATTTGTAGTTTTTGGAGCACACACTGCCTAGTCTGCGAGAAAATGAGTAAATATTTTATACCTGCATATATGGTACCAGCATGACAAAGCCCTTTACATATATCAGTTTGGAATGTCNAATGAGTAAATATTTTATACCTGCATATATGGTACCAGCATGACAAAGCCCTTTACATATATCAGTTTGGAATGTCTGCAACACTACTGTTCACCACATATGGTGGTTCATCAGCACAGATGGATCTAACTAGAGGCTGTTCGCCNGAATGTCTGCAACACTACTGTTCACCACATATGGTGGTTCATCAGCACAGATGGATCTAACTAGAGGCTGTTCGCGGTGAAATGAGCACGAAATCAACATTTGAATAAAATCACCACACATTCTTCTGCACATGCTCCCTGTTCAGTTTGCAATGAATTAAGAAAAATAATTCAAAGTCTTTGACATCATATTGTGAATATAATGTTATCATTTTTGGCAAGCGTTATTTGCATTCGAGTATGACTTCTGGCATATTGGCAACACATTTAGGTTCCTAACAATTTTGCATTTTCCCCTGACTGACGTAGGAATACAGCCATGGCAATGTAAATCTTAAATATGGCGGAATTATACAAACTGAGGAGAAAAAACCTTAAGCAGGGCTACCACAAGTGACTATTAATTGTGAACAGCATATGGAAAAACAATTTAGCTTTCAACCTAAAACAGCAAATAACAAGTGTAAAAATTTTTACATGCTATAATTCCAAAAAGATTTCACACAATATTTTTTATGAGCAAAAAAAAACTATGTCCTCTCAAGACCTCAGCAAACATATTTACTTTTAGCTTTTCACACATTCAGCTAAGCACTTCTTCAGATCTTCTGGTAAGTTTCAAACTTTGTGGCGTGTGTTAAAACTAACAATCTTTATAAAAATTTCAAACAATCTACAAGTACAACTTATTAATGGGTGACGAGTTACCTAAAATGTCTGCCACTCACTGAAAATTGTTTAATTCACTCTCTTGGGCCCCTTATGGCTATCAGCCAACTACTATAAGAGTTACCACACAATATTTACTTTTTTTTTTAAGCAAATGGAATTTGAAAAATTTTGAGAAAAGTAAACAAGGGTTTTAATCCAGTTCTGTGGACCAATGAAAGAGATTAAAGAAAGCAACAAATTCTTGTGACTAAAACTGCTTTCAGCCAGTTAGATATCTGCACAATTACTCAATGACTAAAGGTACCAGAATCGCAGCGAACAGACTGTACCTACCACAAATGAACAAAGTCTTCATGTCATACAAACGTCTAACCAACCATGATGTAAATACAGTCTGTGTTTTACAGCAGCAAAAAAATAATCTGCAATCTACAAGCAAACTACAGAAAATGAGTCGTACATTAAACAGTGTCAAAAAAAACATACAAACATTGGTTACCTGAAGTTTCAAGAGTAAGCTCATTAGTTTTAGATAATTTCATTATTTCTCCATGACAGGACTGGTATCAAAACAAGTATTCATGATACCTTCTTCTTTAGCACCAAGTAATGAGAACAATCTAACTACCTCACAATAAACTTTAAAATATAGTTTCTACAATAACTGTTTCCAACAAAATTATGACAGCAGATATTTTGTCTCACAAGGAAGCAAGATTAGAACACTAACACGGGACACCCAAATTCCAACGAACAAAACAACACTTAAACGTAATTACCAGTTAGTTATTTACCTCTGAATTAAATGATGACTAATGTTAGATAACATAATGGTGACAAAGGTAATGACGAACAATTAATTGAAAATGGTGGTGATATTTCAAGTTCAAAGATGACTATAATAGACAAGCGTTAAAAATGTGGTGATCAACAAATGGTTTACATGCTGGGACATGGGCGGCGGAACCAGTGGGCCAGAGGAGTCATATGAACCCCTTATAATCTGCTGTAAGGATCAGAGAAGAAATAATAAACCTGCACTAAAATTACGACTTTTGTTGTTAAATTAATACTGTACGTAAAGACAAATTTGAGTATTATTTTCAAATATGCTTCTAGTAGAATGGTGCAGTATTTCTAGAATTTTTATATAATCCAATATTTATTTATAAACGATGTTAGTTGTGACCTTGAAATAAAAAAAAAGTTTATAATACGTATTATGTAAATTTTGAGTAAGCCTCAATAAGTTAGAAAGCGTTTTTCTGTGATATTTGGATACTTGCTAGCGTTAATTTTACTTTAAAATACATGCAATCTTTTTGGTCTTGACCCTTGACCCCTTAATGATGAACACCTTCCGCTGCCCCTGCGCTGGGACGTAACCCACGAGGTCAAATGCTGCAAATTAAAGAAATGTTTTACATGTACAGGTAACATCGTTGGTAGCAAACCAGTTGAGTAGAACACAGCATGTGGCATTAAAATTGTGCACGTCCCAACATGTAGCCAAAATAGATGAGCAGATCAACGACCAGCGTGTTTTCGAGTCGGTCCTCAATCAGTTCCATGCTGTGTGGGCGAGTGTCACTCAGCAGAGAAAATTTATCTTTGGAAGTGTGAAACAGCTGATCAAAACTACATACTGACATAACATTGTACAATATGAAATATGTTCCTACGTAAATTTCAAGAGATCGCCGAATTATAAATGGAATACACTAGTAGTAAGTCTGATAGACAAGATTAGATGCACCTGCCAACAATGATGCCTTTTTTTCCCGAAGTTCATTAAACAAAGTACAGAAAAGCTGCAAGTCTGTACGACATCAATTTTGCTACTGTATGTCAGACTGCCCTACGTACGTTGAATAATGTTTCGCATGTCGTGTTTAAACGCGTGTCTTGTCTGCCAGTCTATTTCAACATTTCAACACGAAACCTGCTGCGTTTTAACACTTGTTTTACAAAGGGTGTTCTATTACAGCTCTAAGCACAAGGAAAGCGGTATTGATTGTGCGCGTATCCCAGCTGTCGGAGGGGAGAGCAAGCCAGCCACCCTTTCCTACCCCAACCAGAACAAGCGTGTCCACGCGTAGCGTAGGGCATATACAGCCCGTAAGACCTGTGTAACAGACTTCTAATAGTAAATTAATACTTCAGTAATAAAGCATCTGATCTTCCTTTATTTAGTCAATAAAAATGGACTTAACACTCGCTAAAAGTTACATGCTTTGCTGTATTTAGCCTTTTTTTGTTGACAAAGGGCAGTCCAATATGTCCTCCTAGGGTATCATTTTTTTTTTCAGAAGATGTCGGCCTATTAAAATGAATTTACATTTAATCTAAAACTTGTCATTTTCGTGCCTGAGACAATTAAACATGGACTTGAAAATTGCACATTTTGACGTGTAAGGGTTGAGGGTGTGTCATAATTATTCCAAAATTATCCAAACTTTCTCTCACTAATGACCCTATTCCTGGAAACCATTAGGGGTTGTATCAGTGGAGTTCTACCGTAGTTTCATCAGCATTCTTTCCTATTTAACATAAATTCGTCAATTTATTGACCAGCCAAACAAAACAATAAAAAATCATTCATCCTATGCAATAACAGTGCATTTCGCAAGTATAATATTTTTCAATAATAGTGTAACTATTGCAAGAAATAAATACAAATTTTTAGTTTGTAGTTTCAAACTTACTGGCCAAAATATTTATCTCTAAAAATTACATACTGAACTCCTATTCAAGTATATAAAATGTTTTTTTTTTTTTTTGGCAAAAAAAAGTGCATCTTTTAATTGGCAGTTCTACACAATGCATCCAGCAAGGTAGCCCTTATGAAGGTCTACAAATACAGTAACTGGACTAGATACATTAAAGATTTAAAAAAATCCTTTCTACACAACAGAAAATATATACTGTAGTTCTAAGAATTTTGTAATGAATAAATAAATAAATTGTATATTAGAAATTTACAAAATTAATTTAAAACAATTGCCTCTTTTATTAGCCTCCTTCACAATGCACATTTTATGGCCACATTATCTTTTAAAACATAAAATGTAAATAAGTCAATGTTTTATACATAAAATCAATTTAACTTAGAATCTCCCTGACAACAGCTCGTAATAAATAAAACAGCACAAGCACAGTTATCTCACACTACTAAAAAATACAATGCATCTATCACAATGGTGTATATCACAAGTCTATAGACATAGTTCTATCTTTACAGTAAGTGTTGTGGACTGTCAAAATACAGATAACACAATGTACACATCTAAAATACGTTTCCAATAAAAACAATTAAAATATTTGAGTTCAAGATTCACACACAATACGCAATCACTTTGCATTAAGGCAGTGGTAATTGATAAACCTTACAACAAGATGATGACAACTTCAGATGAAACAAAATTCTGACCAGATGCAGTCATCCATTACTACTGTACTATCTGCAGTTCTCTGCAACAATGACATATAATACATAGAGCACGCTTTCGACAAAAAACTTGCATCATGCAAAAAAAAATTGTTTTGAGATTTAAAACAATTATTTTGGATTTTCACACACAAATTATTTACAAACTGGACACACCTAAAATGAGTACCAGAATACACCAAATGTTAAGTAAAACACTTTGATTTTTGTAATTAGTTGAATCAAACGCAATTAAACAACAACTAACTGTTTGCTTTGTAAGGAACTACACATGCGCACATGTAATTGTACCCACAGCACAAACAAGCAAAAAAAATCTCTCTCTCATTATACTCATTGAGTCTTGAACAAAGAACTGTATTTGCTGGCAAACATTATAGATTTGTAAACATGTGGACCACAAAGGAGATTTTTTTCTGTCTACATTACACTTTACATACAAAAAAATGTTATAAATTGATTGGAGGTGGAAAATTCTACAGAAAAAATTCCACCAAAAAATGTTTCCCCTTGTTAATATAATATGTTATTCATTTGAAATATGAAATATTTACGAAGTGTCTGACCACTGCTAATTTACACGTTTTAAAAATTGAGTTGGTACAAGGCTGCAAATTTTTGTGAAATTTGTACACAAATTAAAGGGGAATGTGCCGAGTTCTAGTTCTGTGAATTTATGTTTACGATATTACAGATAAGGTCAAAATATTTCCTGTAAAAATTATTTTAAAAATTTGAAAGAATAAAATTTTTTAATATTCAAGAAAATTATAATTTTTTTAGTTTCTTTATAAAGTAGTATAAACAACATTGCTATTTATTCTTTAACGAAAAAAATGTCATAGGTTCAGATGAGATATAAACTCTGCCACGACACAAACGTTTTCCTTGTAGGAAGTTGTAACAGTCACATAAATAATTTTAATAGTCACTGTATGTGGCAGCTTTCAAGCTGCGAAAGACTATATTATTCAACTGAGTTTTTTCTTATGTTAATTATCGCGTAGTTATAAACTGACCCTGTTGTGGCATTCTGCCGTGTTTCTAGAAAACACAACAGCTGACAAATTCTTTATTTGTGTGACCGGCAACAAACACTAAGCTGTGCAATTAAATACTACGCCAACAACGATATAGTCGCGGCTTTCACATTGTTTGCCGTAAAGATACCTATGTTTACTGCTGTGCTCTGCGCGACCCAATGAAACGACAAGGTCTGTGCTCGTGATGTCTTTGAACAGCGTTGCCAGCTCGCTTCCGAGTGTCCACTGCCACGGGCCTCAGGCCACAGAGAAAATAATGTACTAGTACTAGCCTTGGGCTTCGGGCGATAGGTTGCTGGCACTAGCAGAGACAGCCTTTGATATATTTACATTTTCTTTGATGTTACTGGTATTATAGGGCCCGTACTGAGGTGAATGTTTAGCTGTTGAGAACGTTTAATGGATGCCAGTCGCTCGGTGAACGATCAGAGCGACACAAGACTCTCTCAGGGGTTGTTCGGCTGTGGCTACCTCAGCCCTATAATGCATGTTCCACTCGAGGGTGTTAACGGAATTGCAGGCCATCCCAACGCCCTGCGATCAGATCATTACACAGTATGATTATTACACAACACAAAACATATAAATCACTTCCCGGAGAAGGCCAGACCCTGAAGTGGCCGGGAAGTGACCAGGTTGATAAATAACAGAGTCGGACACGAGAATTATAAAGGCCCAAGATTTTCTTAAGCTAAGTTGCCATTACAATTGGCCCGATGCTCCAAATTCGATTACGCGGGCTCCACGCACAAANTGATGCACAAAACTCCGTCGACAAGCTACAGTCTAAGTACAAAGTTGGTGAAATTATAAATAAACTCTCTGGTCAGAGTTGCGAGAGTAGCAAGAAAGACTCTGAGTCTGTAAGGAAAAGGTTTAGAAGAAAAAATTACACAATTGCAGTTAAACCAGTTTACACAAAAGTTGACCAAAAAGAACGAAAAATTAATTTCTTGATCAGATGTGAGCTTGGAGTGTCCCAGGATTTAAGTTTATTTATTTGATGCCTGTCCTATATATTGTCACACGTTAATTAATTGCTAGTAGTGTTTTTGCTGAATTACCATCCTGTAGCCGGACTTACCGGGAGGGGCGACATGGTGATGTAGGATGGCGGCGTTAGCCCGACTACTTGTGCTTTTGATGAACTTATTTTATAGTATTAACACGTCACACTAATTATGAGATGATTTTAGCACTTACTTTTCTTGTTACATATTACGTAATTCTAAAATAGCATGTAATGGTGGCACTCGTTCATCACATATTTTGTTCTCAGTGAATAAAATGTCTCTCGTAAAACAACCAATATCAGGCCTATATTTTTACATGTATAATTTTATCCGATATTGAACTTTGTGGTGAGTGTCCTCGTTTGGGCTGTACCCTCGTGTAAGTTGCCATGCTTGTGGATATGTACAGTTTAGATCCCGTTTCTATCTTCTTCCTCAGCGCACGGGTCATAACGGGTCACTAACGGGTCATAACGGGTCACTTTTGTGAACGTTTCGTTCACCTGCCTGAACGCATGTGAGTGCACGGGCCGGTGCACTTGATGAGTGCACGAATGCATGATTGTTGTCACAGGACCTGTTTTGATGTTTGTGCTGGAGACTTATCAGACCCTGTCGAAGGAAGAGGCCACGTCATCTTACAGTACAATACATGTCTTTGTTTTTACTCAACCAGTTATGCTGATGTATTCTCACAGGCGCGAAATATTTAATTTTAATTAACAATATGCATCCCAGCAGACTCACATAATGTAATTTATGTATTCACAAGTGGCTATGAAAAAAAAATGAGCAGCACTCACTCTATCACTAAACAAAGCACAGTTCAAAACAAACTTAGTTGAAAAACTGTAAGCTAATATTGGTTTCAGATTACGTCCATGCTCTACAAAATGGCACCTTTTAAGAAGTTTCTGTAACTTGTTTACGAAATAAAATGACTAGGTATTGGCAAGAACATACAGCAGAAGCACTGAAACGTAGATCAAATAATTTATTTGCTACTTAGTATTAATTGTATTTGTTACCTAGTACTAAAATTTTCCGTTATTCAAAGAAACTAATGCTGTCATCTCAGAAACATTGTGGTGGTGTATTGTGAAGTGATATTCCCGCTCTTTTGAAACAGTAAATCAGCTTTTATAAAGTTGATTGAACTGACAATGTTCTGACAGAGTTTGCACACAGAATGTTTCTACTTATATTTTCTGTCTCGTAACAGAATTCAGTATTTGTACGATGTACCACAAATCCTGCAAAGCAGAATTGCTTTCAAATTATGACAAATAGAAAATATACTATCCTACATTTGACACTGCATACACTCGTACATCAATACCAGCGGCGTTCCCAGAGAGGGAGGATATGGGTGTTGTAACCTTTACCCTCACCTTTTTTTACCATATGGATGTCAACTATTGGTACTAAAATTATTAATAGGCCTTTAATTTTGAAAAATTCATAATTGCTGTAAACTATGATGCATGTTATTACATTGTGAAGTAATTCAGGATGTCCACTCCCAAGGAGAAGTCAGAGAATTTCATGTGATGGGGAAAAGTCAGGGAATTTTCACCTGGGTCAGGGAAAATGTAAGTAATCACTAGTTTGCAAAAGTTGTAGTTGTATGAATACAGGATGATGTAATTATGAGCATATGCATTTTAAAATTTCAATTAGCAATAATATATCTTTGCCAAGTGCCATAGGGCCTATTCATACAATATAAAGTATTTGCATGTTTGTAATGGGCACTCCAGTGAATAACATGTATCGCGAGAAATGTTGATGAGCTGAATAAAATGTTGGCACTACTGGATTGGTCTGTTGCAGTAATTAAACTTCACTAATAGCAATTTTTTTTGTCAGCAGTGGAAAAATATGGTATTTAGAGGTTTTGGTTCTGAAAACAGGCCAGGAAAAACGGTAAGATTCTGTCTGGAAAAGAGGGAAAATTCAGGGAATTTCAGTGGATGGCCTGCGTCAGCACTGCTAAGGTCATTATAACCTCCCCCCCCC
>NQII01002396.1:296648-370610 GCA_002778355.1 Clitarchus hookeri
TTGAGAAATTTCTGGCTAAGCTACTGAATCAATACTCGAAACAGCCTTCACACAGAATGAATTACGAAAAGTATTTTACGAATATTACAATTCAAGTACACAAGTGCTTTCAAGACTACTTTAAAACCTGAAATAATATTCAAGTGAATTTTAAATCACGAATGTGAGTCTTGATCAGAATCTATAAGTCTACATTCATACCACATTGTTGATACACAGATTTTAAAATAACTCTTCAAATGGATATATTCTTTATGTAATGTAGTGAAATATTACAAATTAAATATTTACAGACACCCAACTATAAAAAAAGCATGAAAAGAAAACTAACATCACATATTTCATTGTACGTACGTAGTAAATTGCTTCAGAAATGTTTAATCGGCCCAATGGTTGTATTCACTAATTAGTGGAGACTCCAGCTTTTCGAAAAAAAATATCACGATTTCCTGTATTTCCAAAACACTTACACTTAGATTTTCTTTCATAAATGGATGATTTTAACTGGTGCTGCTTTTACGTGTCTGCCAGCGTTACTCCTACAGTAACCTAAATGTGATTGGCTTGGTCTAGTAGGAAATGTTTTCTTATCCCTAATAAACAAACGAACGCTGAAGTTGTGCACATATGACATTGAACTGTAGGTTGCGCGGAATTAATTTCACAAAAAATAAGGTAACCCTACTCATTAGGCATTAAAAGCATGCATAAAACATCCTAAAATAGGTTCGCATTTTCAGAATATGTCTATATTGTTTGACACACTGCCATTTGTAGGCCAGATATTTTGACAGACTCTTGACATAATCAAGTAATCATTAGGTATAATAATGTAAATACTATGAATATCAAAGTAAATATAGATGGCGTATTCGAACTAGACATCTCAAGTTGCAATATCGCTTCGCGAGAATCATTATATTACTTTATTGTAGTTCAAAAAGTGCAAGTAAATTATCGCTGGATTCATAGTCAACTCAAATAAGAAATTACTGATATAATTATTGAGCCTAATTTCCTCAACATGGGTGAAATAAATTTTTTAATAATTTCTTAAAAACTGAGTTGGTAGGTAGGACTTGTCGTCTCGTTGAAAGTAATATCATTAGAGAGGAAACCAGACGCATGTGCAACAATAGTGAGACAATTATAAATACACACGTGCCTCACCCGGGACTCGAACCCAGAAAACCTCGTACCATATGTTAGTGGACAATCAACCGCATTAACAAAGGTCGGATTCGAGAATCAACTTCGAATTTAATCAGTCTACTGTTTCGAATGACAGGGTTCACTACCTAAAATATTTACAAGGCCATAATTTTGAAAATAAGTGACTGAGCATCTTAAAACAATTAATTTTACATGGCCTACCATAGCACTACTTGTGTGAAGAATTTGGTAAATATCAGTTGATTAGTTTCTGAGATATGACCTAAAACCACCATATTTTTCATGTGACGATCTTCACAAATGGAGGACAAAAATGTTATGTATTAGCACATTCGTTGATCGTATACCGCCAGTATACAAAGTAATGCTAAAATCTACTGCATAAATTCGTAAATATAGCACACTANATACTGTATAAATTTGTAAATATAGCACACTAACCTAAAATTAATTTACAGCCCCCATTCTGAACATGTCGGTCACACTGAAAAAATACATATAGTTATATGTCCCACCACAATACCAATTATTCGCCAAATTCTGGTACAAATGGGTTGATTGTTTCCCAAGATATGACAAAAACTTAATTTGTATTGTGGAGCTAACTTACAAAATGGCAGAGAAATGAAACTCTGTATTGACAAATTTGATGGTTATAATTGATACTGCCAGCATACACAGTTAAGTTGGAAATTGGTTCGTTAATANCTACTGCATAAATTCGTAAATATAGCACACTAACCTAAAATTAATTTATAGCCCCCATTCTGAACATGTCGGTCACACTGAAAAAATACATATAGTTATATGTCCAACCACAATACCAATTATTCGCCAAATTCTGGTACGAATGGGTTGATTGTTTCCCAAGATATGACAAAAACTTAATTTGTATTGTGGGGCTAACTTACAAAATGGCAGATAAATGAAGCTCTGTATTGACAAATTTGATGGTTATAATTGATACTGCCAGCATACACAGTTAAGTTGGAAATTGGTTCGTTAATAAAAGATACTAAGCTGAAATATTTATATAGCCACCACTTTGAAAATAAGAGCCTGACCAACTTAAAACACAGCAGTTTACACCAACTGTTGCAGTGCAAACTGTTTACCCAATTTAGTTGGAATCAGTCAATTGTTTCCCCGAGATATTACATAAAAATTTATTTTTTCATGTGGTGCTATCTTACAAAATGATGGACAAAAGATGCTCCGTGTAGACACAGTTGACAGTTGTAATATCNACTGAAATATTTATACAGCCACCACTTTGTAAATAAGAGCCTGACCAACTTAAAACACAGCAGTTTGCACCACCTGCTGCAGTGCAAACTGTTTGCCCAATTTGGTTGGAATCAGTCAATTGTTTCCCCGAGATATTACATAAAAATTTATTTTTTTCATGTGGTGCTATCTTACAAAATGATGGACAAAAGATGCTCCGTGTAGACACAGTTGACAGTTGTAATATCTACTGCCATCATACAAATTAAGTTGGAATTGATTACATGGTTTCGACAATATAACATTCAAAGCTAAGATAACAATATGGCCGCCATTTTGAAAATAAGTTTTTGAGATACCTGAAACATATAAATGAACATCACCTGACGCACTACTACCTGGTTGCTAAAATCTGTATGAATCGGCTCATTGTTTACCGAGATATGACATAAAAACTTTATTTATTCACGTGACCCTATCTTACAAACTGGCTGACAAGTGACTGTGTATTGGCACATTGCTTGTGGTAGACACTTTCAGCATATAAAATTTGGTCGAAATAGGCGAGTGAGTGAAGAGATTTGGGCAGCTCTTAACAGCAACGTCTTGAGAGCGATGAGAGTGATTGAGGTGAGAATGGAGTAACGCCGGAATGAAGGGGCGGGGGAAACGGGGGATCCCCGAGAAAGCTCGCCAACCAACGGCATCGTCCGGCACGATTCCCACATGCAAAAATCTGGTGACCCGGCTAGGAATTGAATCTGGTTCGCCTTGGTGGGTGGCGAGCAGGCTAACCGCTCAGCCACAGAGTCCCCAATCGACATTGGTTAAATTGTAAAGTTGATAAACAAATAAACCTAAATTATTAGTATGGCCACCATTTTGAAAATAAGTATCTAAGCAAGTTCAATTATGTATGTTTACCTGACCTGTCATAGTATGACTTACATGTCAAATTGGGTGAGAATTTCTTTGATAGTTTTCAAGATATAATGTAAAATCTTTATTTTTTCATTTTATGCTATCTTCCAAAATTGCGGTCTAACCACAATGTCCACTTCAAAATTGAATGCTTACATGATGCTCTGCCAGCATACAAAATTAGGTTTAAATCGGTTTAATGGTTCCCGAGATGACAGATTACCCTAATTAATAAAATGGCCATTATCTTGAAAGTAAGTGCTTGGCCTTGTCGAAAACTATAAAAGTCAGGTGTTCTTACTAAGTATGTACTATATACAAACCGAGTTTGGTTAAGTTCGGTCGACGCGTTCAAAAATTGAAAAGGGGATACACACACACGTAGACACACACACACACAGACAGGAAAGTGATCTCGTAAGCCTTTCTTTCCTTTGGAAAGTAGGCTAAAAACAGTTACACTTGCAGGTTCAATACCATAAGTTTTCGAGTGTTATAATGAAGGATCACAGACATGTCGGGTGAAGTATAATACATCATCCTTGCTTGTAACTTGTGGAAGCAGCAGGCTTTGTATACAATATATTCAATTGTTAAACGTCACACGATTTTTAATGGAAGACTAGGCTTAACACCATGCATATATACATTTATACATACAGACATAAACATATGCACACACACATACATATGCATACATTCGCACACATACATACAGGCCCGTGCACAGGATATGAAAGGTGGTGGTGTGGTGGGACAATGCTATTGTTCGCTATCAGTTACACAGTGAACATAATTTTTTAGTACAGCCGATTTATAAACCCCAGAGCATTCATTATTAAAAAAAATTTTCAATGCAAAAATTTTTTTTTTCATTGAGTTTCTACATTCTCCGCTTTATTCATTATCCCCACCTTATAAAAACAAAAAATTGAACTTTCCAATATTTTTCCAGAAAGGTGAATGGTGGTCGAAACTTCCTATTGACAAATCTATTAACAAGTAAGCAAATATAATCTGTTAACTGAATCCCAGTTATGATTTAGGAAACATCATTGTACAACTGCACGCACTTCTGTTAGCCGTAGACTGGCATCGGAGACCAGCTGCACAGTAGATTTGTATTCAAGTCGGAGCAAATCTCTTCAAATTAACAACTTTATACATAACACTGTACGAAAACTTGACAAGTGAATTAATTTTTTGCACGCGATAGTATTTAAATTTAGCTGTAACTTCGGCTTGACTGCGTACAGTTATGCATGTGCCAGAGGTCACACTGCCGTTTGTGAAAACCATTACATTACTTTGTTGTAGTTTAAGAATTGCAAGTACAGTGGAATCCTGTTATAACTGCTGCTTAATAAGCTGCCTCTTCTTGGTCCACAAACATGTTTTCCAATACAAAATTACCCTGTTATAAAGTTTTCCCTAATATAAGGCCGACATTTCTTGGATCCCTTGAGAAGTGTTATAGCAAGGTTCTACTGTATATATAGACACATTTGTACATAGAACAGGTACGTTAGAAATGCTATTTATTTTGATTTTTGATTAGGTATTAACTACCTCCGTATATGTTATTTCGTATGAAGGTACAACAGGTGTATTGAATTATATATGTAACCTTAAAAACCATATTANACCTCCGTATATGTTATTTCGTATGAAGGTACAACAGGTGTATTGAATTATATATGTAACCTTAAAAACCATATTATTTAATTAGAATTAAACATATTTCTATTTCTGAAAAGGGTCATGTCTGTATTTTGTACTGGTTTACATGGGGTTTAAAAGTTTTGAGACACAAATGGCCAGCGCGATAAATTTGTTTCATCCTCAATGGCACAAGCCGAGGAGCCACAGCCAGTCGGTCGGAGTGCGTTTGTAAGAGGACTGACGTATAGCTCCGTGCTATGCCTAGCGGGAAACTCGTGAACTTGGTGCGTGCAATTTCACTTGTATCTGCCCTCGCTTCAGGTAGATAGCTCTGCACGCAAAATTATGAGCAAATACGGCATCTGATATTCCACCTTAAGAACAACATAAGATTAGGTGCTGTCTTTGTCGCATGCAGAAAACTGCCCAATTAATTACATTTTATACACAAATAAGTTAGAAAAAATTAATTAATTACATACAGCACTGTAAAAGTCAAAATAAATAATATGTAGCAACATGCATATCATATTTTAGAATATAAAAAGTAGTAATATATAGTGCAATTTTCCCATCCAAAATATAACTAAATAAATATGCTCAATAAAGTAAATGTATTGCACTGCCCACTAAACATAAATTTTCCTTTGATTTTCTACAGTTCAAAAAAAAAAATTATTTAACTAAAACTTTACTACTTCAGATCTGTGCTGAAATTTGACATTTTACTAAAAGTATCAGTAATTTTGTATCACTACATTTGCTACATCTCCATGTCCACATACTGTAACACTGACCAGTGCATCACTTTTATACCACATGACATATTTCTCAGAAATAAAATATTTGCTCCGTGATGTAAAAGGGAAAAAGATAATGTGATGTTCAAATAAAAACAGCAGCACACGCAGTAAAGTGAAATATAAGTCTGGGCTTTCTTTAAACTTTTCCTTCTGAAAAACTGAATGCAGTATGGTTTTTACCAAATAAGAAATTTAACATCAATATTTTTTTTACTAGAGCAGTAGTAAATGGTGGATAACACTTTTAAATGGACATTTTTTTCACAACAGAACATACCAATCCAGAAAACACTAAAAAAAAATATCACAAACTAGGCTTTACAGCCACAAAAACAAAGTGGTTCAAACCAATAAAGAGTTGTCCGTTGTTTTTTATGCCTACTTCTTCTAAATAAAAATTAGCCACAAAATTTTTGTTTGAAATATTTTTGAACGCAGAACACTGCAAGTAACATCACTTACAGTCTCCAGTTTTGCTCCACTGAAAAGTCTCAATTTTCGTCCCTGACATCAATGGATTGGCATATGTTAAGCATTTACAGGCCAGGATAAAAATTCTGCTAAAATAATTTTTGGGAAAAATTGATTTCCCCTCCTAACTAAAATTAAAATAATGGAATTGTCTTAGTTTCATATATCCTGTATTGGATGACTATGGTAATCATGTAAATGTATAAGGTATTTACATACAATTACAAATATCTGCAAGGGAAAGAGATTTGGCATCACCTGTAAAGCTGTGACAAAAAAATTATAAATAAATTTTTACTGCATGAAACACTTTTTGTTGTTAGCAAGACAAAACATACACAAATTACTGTTTGATAAAACAAGTACTCTCGCTTACAATTTCTAATTAGTAATTGAACTCATCTGATTAAACTATGCCAGAAACTAAGCGGAACTGAAAATAAACAATTTATGATATTACAAATTGCTCCAAAATTACCACGGGTTCACTAAAGTAACTTAGTTTACCGGAAACTGCAAAGAACATAAAGAGTAATCTCGCATAAATATTTACAAGGAATGTGGGAACTACAGATTTGGTAAATTAATTTTAAGTGAGCAAGTGTCTTTTCACAGGGCCAAATGGTTCTGCTGACTTTGAGAAGTCTTGATGCATAATTTACAGTAAGTCACAAGACACTGAAGTTTTGTACTTGAGCTGTCTATTCTAAACATACTCTCAGATTCTGCAAGACAAAAGATAATAGCTAATTACAGCTATTTTAAAACTTTTAGTAAGTAGGAAAAGAAAATTAGACAGCAGTAAAGGTAAAAGTACAGAAAAAATGTAATTGGGCTCAAGTACAAATACCTTGGGAAAATTTTAACTAATTACCGGTAAAAATTACTTCCAATGAAATTAATATGTAAAATTTAAATTACAAGTTGTTGGTATTTATTTCGTAAATTGAAATACTTTTTAAAGTTATTCACACCGGCAAATTTGTTATATTCGGCTTACATCCTGAGTTAAGGCCTTGTGGGGAAGACTACGAAGATACAGAAAATCGCTGAGTAGAAACTTAAGAAGTCTAAAAAATACCATCACAACATTGACCACAAGCTCCCGACAACTGATTACAGGCAAATATTCCCAACTCAGCTTCATGGAGCGTAAGTAAAGCAGGCAGAATACACAAATGCACAGCTGTAGGAAGGATTCAGCAAGTTCAGTAGAGCTCAAAAACTACGCTTTTAGAATTGTTCAAAATTTTTGAAAAGTCCCCAAGTGAAGAATTACTGAATGCATTGATACTGATGTTAGCACAGACAACCACGTTTATGCAAAATAAGAACAGCACAGGTCCTGTCACTACCTGCACTTAAATTCAGTACCAAAAGAAAATATTTATCAATACTGAAAGTACTGTTACATGCTTGCTGTTCTGCACTGCTTCCCTTGCCTTATCTCACTCGAGTGAGTGAATCAGTGTCTCAAGGGCGAGTGGTAACCCGTGGAGATTTACAAAGGAGTGCCACTACTGCAACAGTAGGCCTATTGAGACTCGTGCGCTCCCGTCCTTGAGCAGATTGAATTTCTGGGGTTATCACTGCAAGAACGTTCTGGTCATTGTTCTTTGCCTCTCTCAGAGCAAGACTAGAGGTGCCAGGAACCTTCTAAATCGAGCCAGTGAGAGTATTTAGGTTGTGATAGACCTCCGAGCCGACATTCTAGACTTTGGAGTTTAATGGTCTTAGGAGCCAGGTGTGCGAAGACAGCACAGTCTTTGTTATGATAAATAATTCATTCCTTACATTGTACATTTCAGTCCTTGAAAAGNGGTGTGCGAAGACAGCACAGTCTTTGTTATGATAAATAATTCATTCCTTACATTGTACATTTCAGTCCTTGAAAAGTCCTTGAATTTAAAAGTTAAATGTCTGTACGAACCCTGCAAGTGGTACATCTGGCTGCACCACACACTATGCACGATACCTTGGCTGAGCACTGGATGTGGAGTCAGCAAGACAGTGGCCCGCAACTCGATGTCCAGTATGGGCAGTGAACATGAACGAAGATGACGACTGCGGCATCAAGAAGACACTTAAGGAGATGCAGATGACCATTTGGGACATCACTTCCAGGGTACCCACTAAAGTGCTTTGCCGCCCTCCATCCAAACGGCACGAGTGTAGGTAATGTGGACAGCTAGGGCACCTTACAGCCTACTACCCACAACAGCAGCAGCGGCAGCAACGGAAGCAGCAGCGGGAATAGACGCAGTGAGAGGAAGAACAAATGGCTTCGATGAACACAGTCAAGCACATGCGTGAAGAAAATTGTAAGCTTTCGCGCATTTGCCCAACTACTGAGACACTGCATCGACAAGCTGAAGCTGCAAGTTGTACAGCTCACAAAGCAGTTGGAATATGCACACGATGCCCTGCACGTGCAGTCCAGACGCCCTGTGCACGCCGTGTCTCATAGCTGTGAAAGGAGCCCGTCGCATAGAGCCAGCACTGTGATGGCCCCTCTCAGCAGAGGCTCTACGGACGACAGTCCCATGGAGGATGTGCTTCAGGAAACCAAGAACCAACTGCATCATATTTCAGAGGTATGGCCCCCATTTAACACTGCACTTCCAGCAACAAAACCTCATCCCCCACTCATTGAAGCTTGCCCCAGTGTCTGCACTCCTGAACCGAGCACACATCACGAGCCGCAGTCTAGGAATAACGTCTGGCATTCCTTGCACAGAGTATTTTGGAAAGGCATCTGCTAGGCCAAGGCGAAATAACCTTCGTCAGCCAAAACCTGCGGCATCCACCGAAAGTACTAGCACATTTCTGATTGGTAGACATAGTCTAAAGAACATGCAAGGGGAAATACTGTGGTATTGTACTGTAGTACCGTAATCATCATTTCAAACCAATAATGAAAGGATTATTCCTTCTGTAAGGCACCAACGACCATATTCTCTAATAGACAGAGAATCTAGCACTACTGCATAGAAGAGTGTACAGAAAACTGGTATATTGCAAAGGATGCAGCAAAAACCACTTTTAATTGATATGCCTAACTTGGCATTGGGTCACGATCACGTGGCCAACACAGCAGTGGTGGAACCAACAGAGAGTTTCCAAGATTCTTCTGCGGTTATTGATACACAGTAAGAGCCTTTAAGATATAGTAACTTGCTAGAAAATAGACATAACAAAATGTGATACAGGACCATTTTATAATTAGACATGTGAGGGAGCCTTCACATTATAATGGTACATTGGAAAGAGAAAAGCAAGGTAATGTGATAAAAGAACCTTTCACTTGCAATGGTGTAGTAGGAAATGCAACCCATAACAAGATAAAGGAATCTTGGATTTGTAGTGATGTTCTGGGGTATGGAAGCCAACGAGACAAAACACAAAATTCCTTAGTATAGAGTGCTTTGCAGTAAAATATATAATGTACAGTGATGCAGGAGCCTTTGAGTTACAGCGATTTGAAAGTAGATAGCGCCCAACATGATGTGTTACGGATTCCTTCGACTGAGAGAGATACATTAGGCAAGGAAGACAAACATAATGCAATTGAACATGAATTAAAACCAGTGCAAATTATGGATCTAACTGGCCAGAACAACATTCAGACTNCAAACATAATGCAATTGAACATGAATTAAAACCAGTGCAAATTATGGATCTAACTGGCCAGAACAACATTCAGACTAGTTGGCATTCATGATTTTGCTTGACATCCCTCGGAATAAATAGTGACAGGATGAAGACGCAGCATGACAGAACAATGTCAGACAAGGTATTTCAAAGACAACTGGTATTGCTGTACAACCCACAGAGGCGAAAAGGGTACTGCCCGAAGCTACAGAAATGTTAGGAAGGCCCCTACAGGATTCTGAAGATCAATGATGTGGTGATTTGGATTTGTCATTGAGGCTCTCAGGCGAAACTTAAGGTTGTTAACATTGAGTGACAGGCAGTCTGCAAAGGGCTGGATGTTGCAGAGTCTGTTCAGGATGAACAGACTTGAGGAGGGGGCAGTGTTACATGCTTGCTGCTCAGCATCTCTTTCCGTGCCCTTTTCCGCTCGAGCGGCTTGAGCAAGTGAATCAGTGTGTGAAGGGCCGGTGGTAACCAAGGGAGTGCGTTGAAATTTATAAAGGCGTGCCACTACCACAGCGATAAGCCTATCAGAACTCGTGCACTCGCATCCTTGAGCAGACTGAAAATCCAGGAGCAACCCCTCAGGGAATTGAAACCGTCCCAAACATACTCTGCACCATCCAGACTTTCTTAGAGTGTCAGTCAGTCAATGTGAACCACCATAGGCTTACATTCAGGTAACTAACTCCTCAGGCAAAAGATTAACTGGCCTCTTGACTTGTGAAGCTCTATGATTTGGATATGATTGTCACTGCCAGGGATACAGCAATGGTGCCAATATGGTAGGGATAAAGGCTGTGCAAACAAGACATATTCCATATGGCTGTCACAGCTTAGTCATAGAGGATATGTGAAAATATCATTGAAATCAGTATTTTTGTTTGGAGTTATCCAAAGATTGTTCTTTATATTCTCTGGATCACCCAAGTGATAGAATGCAATGTTTAAGCACGTGGCTGGACTATCACTGACGAAGGTTTGNCAATGTTTAAGCACGTGGCTGGACTATCACTGACGAAGGTTTGCGAAACTCGAGGGAGTAGCATTTTCAGTCTTGCAGCCATTCATTATCAGTACTCCAATGTGTATGATGCTCTGATTGAACTGTACAAAGAAACTAATGACTTGGTTACACCATCAGAAGTTAGAACTACAGGTAAACGGTTGGAACAGTTTGAATTTACACTTACAATGGTGGTTTGGTATAGTACCTGTATTTTGTTTCAAGTCAATGTGGCTATGCAGTCTGAAACAATGACTTTACCAAACTACATCATAGCCGTTAGAGAAGGTCTATAACTTTGCAAAAGAGTACAGAAGTAGTGGTTAAGTACTCAACAGCCCAAATAACAGCAAGGGAAAATAGCATGCCAGCTAGGGATTAATCCAACTTTTGTAGCAGTTTCACGCTGAACGAAGAACAAGAATGTAATGAGACAGTATTATTAATTTTTGGGATACGCGGTTCATTTTCTTTTGTTTAATGGGGCTTCGTAATATTTTATCGGGATTCAAAATTAAAGACGTGGTAGTTTGTTTATAATGGAATAACGTTTATTGGGCATCAGTTTGCCGTTTCGAAAGTCGTAGTTTTCAGTATGCGTCAGCATTACATTAGAAACTTCCTGACTGCGTCATCAGGTTTTGTTCGAGAAGTTTGATTATCTTTAACTGACGGCGCAGTTAAGCGGGTTACGCAGTTTCGGATAGCGTGGGAAGAGCGTGGCGACACACGCTAAGTCCATATTTGGTAACGGTTGGTGGCACCCTGGTGTGAGAAGGGTGCCACCCTTTTTATCACCACGAGTGATAAAAACCCTGGACGAATACTCGCCAGCAAGAAAAAGTAACCAACAGTCAGAGAAGACGCATTGGGCGTGATGAACTTCACCCACACCGGCAAGCACCCGCGACCACTAAATCTTTCAATTTTGTTCTTTTTCGGTCTAAACCTTAATTGTAATAAATTCTTTCCGCCCATGTGGGAAGTCGCTAGGGTGCCAGGAGGGAACGAACGTCCCTCCTGCCTTCGCAACTTCTTCTTGCGATGCAAGTTTTTAAAACATGAATAATTCGTAAACGACTGTGGTGCAGCTCTGTACTTGTCCGTTTAGCTGTGAACCTGTTCGTACTCGGCATACCTGAAGATCGTATGCGAACTGTTCAATTGATTAATAATTGCAAGTATAGAACAAATAAACCGGAACTTGACTCCTTTACTTAATATTTAATCGGCACCTTTCTTTAAAAAGAGTTTCATGTTGCTACCACTGAGCTAACCGAGTGGCAACTACCAGCCGTCATCACAGACGCTGCATCATTATAAATACGACAATAACAACGTGGTGCATCGATACAAATATAGCGGCCCGAACGCGAGGCTGCAACATTACAAATATGGCGCCTAACTGTGGCCTGCCACATTACAATTATGGTGCCTAATGCGAGGCTGCCACATTACAAGATGTTAAAATATGAGGCAGCCTATGAAGCACTACCAGATGCTGAAAATTGTTTCAGACAAGACATATTTTATCCCACAGTTGATGCAGTTGAATTTCCTCTGATTACATGCTCTGAACAATTTTCTAAATTCAGCAGCACATGGTACAAATGTGAAGGATATCCCCGAACATTCCAAACTGCAGAAGGCCTACCTACACTGGCTTATAAGTCACTTTAAGTTACGTTTCACAACATGAGTTATAGTCCATAAGTTAATTATTTTTAAGTCACATCTGTTTATTTATCACAACGTAACTTCGCCCTAGGTGTTTGAAACACAATTTTATAACATGATTACGGTTTTTGTGATCTGAATATTTGCCCACAATCTCAACAAATTACAAAGCCCAGCCAGAAGATTTTTAATAAACGATTAAATAAACCTAGTAAAAACTATNCCCACAATCTCAACAAATTACAAAGCCCAGCCAGAAGATTTTTAATAAACGATTAAATAAACCTAGTAAAAACTAAGTATCTATGCAAAGAAATATGAGCGGAATAAAAGTTACCGTAGGCCTATTTGTGTGCATGTTCACCACTATCTTTTAATTTGTCGCTGCTACGTACAAAAAAATAAGCAACACGAGTTGCGTGTTTGAATTTACTGTCTTTTTCGTTGGACTGGTTGCTTCTTTGTTTTAATACTTATTCCAACTAAGGCCATACTTTTAACGAAATAACCCAAAACCCATCAATAACAAGAGGTTAATGTATAAAAAATATGATAAAAATGTAAAAAAACAACAGTAAGAACTATATTCAACACAGACCTTGTTAAAAAGTTGTAAAACCGACCTAAATATGGTTTTAGGCTTAAATTGTGAATACTCGTATGTAATGGTTTTAAATATGACAGAATTCTTTAAACAGCTGTAAACAGTAAACGAATCATTTGACAGTTAAAATGTAGAAGCCACATTGCAGTGTTTATGTTTACGTGTAGCGGAAGGATACGTAATTTGTAACCAGAAGTAGAACTTTAGCAGGGCTTCAGAAAAGTGTGAAGTAACCATGAATGGACTATAGCAGCAGATATTTCAAGTATCAACATATTTCTAACAGATTTGGGTAAGTCGTTAAAAGGGCTTCATCTGATAAAAGAAAATAGCTGGAAGAATCAATTTTCCTAACTTACGGACTGCTCTTTGCATACTATCAACTATCCCAGTACGTGTGGTTAATGGTGAACACAGTTTTAGTACACTGAAACTTATTAAAAACTCTTTATGTTTTGCCGTGCTTGAAGACAAATTATAGAATCTTACAAGTTTATACAAAATAAGAATGTCATCCCAGTTACTGTGTTATTCAGATATTATCAAAAATTTAAATACATTTAAATACAATTTCATGACAGGTGGCAGGNATCCCAGTTACTGTGTTATTCAGATATTATCAAAAATTTAAATACATTTAAATACAATTTCATGACAGGTGGCAGGCGATACATGCAGACTTGCTGGGACTTAATAAAGGTGTTTTTTTGGCACTTGGAGTAATAATTATTTTTTATGGTTAGGTTGTTAATTTAATTTGTTAAATACAAAATGTTGGTTACTCTTTATTTAGATATATACTATGCATTTAATTTTTGCAAAAAAAAAAAAAGTGTTTTGGATGTTTACGAGTACAGATACTTAGACAATAAAAATAATTACTAGCATTAAGATTTAAAAGATGCAAGAGTACATATAATGTTTTTGTACTTGTAGAAATTACACAGTGAAAAAGGAAGTGTGTGTGTGTGCGTGCGGGCGTGTGTGAATGTGNGGGGGCATGCGTATATAGAGGGAGGGAGGGACACCATGATGAGACCACCACCCTGAAGAATATGTAAGGCCAGCTCTGTGCGTTTCCATCTGCAAATACTCTTTTTCATTTTTACAATAATTATTAAGAGGGCTGCTCACAGCTGTTAAAGGAGTGCATTGTAGACCCTTGCAAGTCATATAATTGTGTGCATAATATTTTACGTATCAAAATGTTGTAACAGCCAATCAAAAGAAAAAGTATAAATTAATTGTTTTAAAGAATCAAATTTTGTAATTTCCATATGCAACTATATTTTATTTGCAACTGGAAAAGCTGTTTTTTGAGTATTTTCGGCACCTTTTTTACTAGTTCCAGTTGGACATTTGTAATTTTTTTTTCACTAGAAATATTGTTTTACATTTAATAAAAACTTTCTCGCTTTAACCCTTATTGTCATCGCAGAGTATTTTGAGAAATCTTATTAAGCAGAATGCATTGCATACAAGACTGGGAGAGTCACGAAAAGTGTCTTGGGCGAGGGCGAAACGTCATGCGAGGCAGAAGAAACTAAAAAGAAGAGGGAGAGAAAGAACGACCCTCAGTCTACCTTTTTCCCCCCCGTTTCCTGGAACATGGCATCCCACAGATAGAGTGTCGCCCAGGAGGAGGGTTGGGGTAGGCCCTTGCTTGCTTCGTGCCTCAAAACTGATTTCTGTTCATGACTCCTGGAGTAGCGAGACCAGCAGTGCATGAAAAAAGGATGGACTATCAGAAGTCCAGTAAAGTTAAATTATTTTTGTCAGCGCCCAGAAGAAAGAGACGCAGACCCGCGGTGCTAAATAATTGTGTGTTAGTAAAATATTTTCCTTAAAATTAATAAACCTACTAAGTGTGAATGTATTTCATGTATTTGTTAATAATTATTAGTATTATTTTACTAAAGAGTACTAAAATGTGTAAATGCGCGTAACAAGGGAGGGAGGGGGATGTAGGGACATATCCCCCCTCCCTAAAAAAAAACATTAAAAAATAAAATTTAAAAATAAATTACAAATTTTATTTTTTTTTAATATAAGAAATGTGTGATCCCCTTGAACATGAAGGATGTTTATAGCATTTTGTCGTCCATGCCTGTATATATTAAGCCACTGTATGTCAATTTTTTGAACTAATACTTTTTATTATTATAGATTACATATTTTCCCCAAAAATTGAAATTTGTAATCCCTCCAAAATAAATTTCTGGCTATGCTCCTGCAATCACCAGTTCAACTTCCTGTGCAAGCACTTCCGAGAACTTTGATTCTGCAGTAAATATCCGTCACGAAATACCATAGTTCTTCTCCGAGGACAAATTCGCAAATGTAAAGTCAATTTCAGATTATCATTAAAAAAAGTGTAATTCTATATTTTGTTTCTAAAAAATACAAATGACTCTAATGATTCGAATATCACAAGTTGTTACNAAAAAAAGTGTAATTCTATATTTTGTTTCTAAAAAATACAAATGACTCTAATGATTCGAATATCACAAGTTGTTACGATTTACTAAATTTATCAGGTAAGTAAATATAATTTCCTCAAGTTTTATAGAAGTGCGTCAAGCGATATCAGCACTGCTACTGAACCCAACCTGTTTTTGGAAAGAGGCCTACTCACTGTTCGATTTTTGGGACGCTTATCGTAGATGGTGACTGCAATTTAACAGCACACTGTTCAAATTACGACCATATCCTAACCGCACTGTGGAAAAACTGAATGCAGAAATCATGTGTTGCGTAATTATGGGAACAAGTTAAAAAAAATTTCAACCAATAGCAAACTCTGACACATATATTTGCGGAAGATTCTAGATGCTAACATTTTGAGGATGCGAACTGTAATTGTGTCCTCAATACGGTATTGGAAAAGCCATAAAGTTTACAGTGAACTGCAACAGCTGCATAACCTCAAAACAGACAGATGCTTTGAATGTTTCACAACACATTTTTGTGGAACAATTGCAACGCAAAAAATATTTTTGCATGGGGAAGGAAGAAAATTTTTATCCCAGAATTGTGAGACAGCGTAATTTTGTCCTTAGTCGACGATGTCCAAAATCATTCCATTGTAAACAATGCAAGGAGTCTTTTGAAGGATGTGGATAGCAATTCAGTAGAGCAGTCGCAACAACATACATCTCTACATCATGTTTATACACTGGAGAGCCAAAAAAANTGGATAGCAATTCAGTAGAGCAGTCGCAACAACATACATCTCTACATCATGTTTATACACTGGAGAGCCAAAAAAAACTGGTATAGGCATGCTTATGCAAATAACAGAGGTACGGAACCAATCAGTAACAACATGTGAATCTTTAANAAAAAAACTGGTATAAGCATGCATATGCAAATAACAGAGGTACGGAACCAATCAGTAACAACATGTGAATCTTTAACTATTATTATTATGAAGATTAGTTCAATGCATTAATTTCAGTCACTGAATGTTTACTTGGCAAAAAAATACTGCTAACTTTATATTTGATAAATGTAATTATTACTGTTTAGAAATACAGTTTTGCCACAACCATGGCCTTCCACCTCCACAGGGGGTACTCAGACCACCCGCAGACAACTCATCCTTCCCTGTTCTGTTGCCTCCCTACCTTTATTCTTCTCAGTTATTTTCTCCAGCTGTCCGNCCGCAGACAACTCATCCTTCCCTGTTCTGTTGCCTCCCTACCTTTATTCTTCTCAGTTATTTTCTCCAGCTGTCCACAGAACTGACGACCAAAGTAGAAATATTTTGTATGAGATGAATCCTCTTAATAGCTTAACGTCATATTTCTCACAATATTTTCATTCTGTTATAGTTAGTTACAGTTGACATACTATCTTACAATGTCATGCACATAAGGGGTGAAGAATATATTTTCAAATTGCAGTTGGTTCTTAGCCAATTTGGAACAGAATTAATGCTCACTAACCGTNCCGCAGACAACTCATCCTTCCCTGTTCTGTTGCCTCCCTACCTTTATTCTTCTCAGTTATTTTCTCCAGCTGTCCGCAGAACTGACGACCAAAGTAGAAATATTTTGTATGAGATGAATCCTCTTAATAGCTTAACGTCATATTTCTCACAATATTTTCATTCTGTTATAGTTAGTTACAGTTGACATACTATCTTACAATGTCATGCACACAAGGGGTGAAGAATATATTTTCAAATTGCAGTTGGTTCTTAGCCAATTTGGAACAGAATTAATGCTCACTAACCGTNAAGGGGTGAAGAATATATTTTCAAATTGCAGTTGGTTCTTAGCCAATTTGGAACAGAATTAATGCTCACTAACCGTAATTACAAGCAGGGATTATGCCTGAACCAGCAGAAGAACACATCTGGCAACAATTAGTAACAGACTTCAATCTGACATTCTGACAGCTTGATTCTAACTCGTGCCAAACCAAAGTTGGTTCAAACAAGCAAAACAATAAAAATGGCCAATTATGTTGGCGGGAAAATTGTTATTCCATTTACATGTCACCCAAGTCATGAATATTCTAACAAAATGTATCTCCATTTCTTTTGGCAAGAGACTAATGGCACTTCTGTATTTTCCAACATTTGAATGACACACACATTTATGAAGCAAGTGAGTTACATATTGGCATTAACAAATCAAACATCATAACTGCCTCATATTTAGGGGCAGATTTTGCGGTGTTATTTGAAGACAAATTTCATTTTTAAAAATACCGTATTTCAGTGTTATTGGTTTTATCATTGGAGACTTCTAAATTGAAACTTCATTACTAAAATCATGCATTATTAGAGACAACCTTTTTACTGTGTTATTTTAACGAAAATTTTGTTATTAAGATTTGTGGATCAGTTAACAATTAATCTTAATATGCATATTTGCATAACACTTTTTTTTAACATTTAAACAACTGCATAAACAAGAGTAGGAATTTTACTTGAACTAAGATAACACAAAGCATTACCATAGGTTAAAAAATAACTTTTTAGGGTTTTAAGTTTTTTCTAACTCATATTTTCCATGACAGTGGATTTTTGTTGCAATTTTACATGAATGGCTTGTATATGGTTCTATAGAGAAGAAAATATTACATCCTGAAAATTAAATTATTTTTATATTTGCTTTTACATTTTTGCTTCTCACATTAAATTAATATTTTAGTCTTATCTACACAGTATCCAATACGCAATGCTGTTATTCATTCAGCATTCATGATAACCTAAAATGATTTTTTTTTCTTGCAATTATCTGAAAACTTAAATTATTCTGATTATCGCTTGATTTATACATTTTTGGATAGAAATTGTTGTTCACTGTTTTGCAGATTAAATAGTGTCTTTTGGCTAAATATAATTATATTTTGTGTTTTAACTTAAATTTCTGTTATGCAGTGTATTAACTTGCATTTCAATGTTATTACTATTCGCCATATAATCTTGGCTCTACTTGTATTCTACAAAGCTTCTATAAATTATGACACTTCAGACTGGAAACAATTGCCCCAAAGAAATGAGGAATGGCAAATATGAAGTTCCACCTCTTTATGGAACAAGACTTGCCATTAGCTAGATTAAATTTTCTCACCAGCAAGATTTAAAAAGCTTCATCCTTTCTTCCCAAATGGACTATTAATGTGACATCTTTGAGAGATGTGTTCAATATTTCATTACTTGCAGGAATAGATGTTTCTGATGTACTGTATATTATTCATCACACAAAACAGTTTTCTTGTTAACATTGAAAAAGACTAACTGTTACGTTCATAGAGAAAAGTACTTCCTCATTCAAAATATATCCCAATTACAAAACTGTGAGTTATATTATTTTACTTCCTAAACCTCATATGCAAAAATTTAAGGTGCAATTTAAAGGAATAAATCAAAAATTGTACAAAATTCATAAGTATTTCTCTATTACTAAACGTTATCAAATGGAAAAATAATAAATAACTTTAAAATTCAATTTTCTGAACTTTTTAGACAGAAAAAATTGTCTCCTGTAAAATCTAACTTTCTGAGATACTGTATGAGATTTCGTTATATAGGTACGAGGTGATATGCTGTGGGTAAAATGAGTTTCATATTTCCCTCAAATGAGTCACAGTAACAAAATGTTAACATACAATTTAGACCCCATTAAGACAATTCTAAAACACAACAAAAAAATACCATGTTAATAAATAGTGCTTACCAAGTTTTTCTTTTTTCAATATGAAATGTTGTAATTATGAAAACACATTTTAAAGAAGGATCGAAAATCAAAAATTATGGCAATGCTACGTGAGAGATAATGCAGTCACATTGCTCTTATGATACTCACTTTCTCCAATATCAGTATATTTGCCATGCTTAGTAGATGATATAAAATGCTAACCCAATCACTAATGTAACTCACAATTTTTGTCACTCCTGCCTAGGGATGTTGCGATACTACTGATACGATACTGGTATCGATACTTTTGATTCGATACTGGGTAATTCAGTATTCGATACTTTCCTTCCGATACTCTACCTACCCATATTACTACTTTTGTTCCTATACTTAGTACAGGAATCAATATTTTTCCCTTTCTGTTTAAAAACTAAATTTTCAAGAAATAAATTAATTCAGAAGAAAGAAAAAAAACACAAGTGTAATAGTGTATACAGCAGTTGGCTATACTGGTCAGGGAACCGTTACTATTAGTAACTTACTAACGGTCCGTCCGTTAGTTACGGTGAAAGGAAGGCCCTTCCTGGAAGGGAAGTGAAGGGAACCCCAGGCCCAGGCCACGACGCTACATGACCACTCAGACTCACTCAACCGTTGGCATTAAGAGAAGTGACTAAGTTACATCTTACTTAGCTTGCTTTTTAATTGTCTATTTGTTTTAATTTTAATTTCTTTTTTATTAAAATTACGTCGCCTCCAAAAAGTTTGGTGTTGAAATACTTCCAGAAAATAGATAAGGATTATGTGCAGTGTAACATCTGTTAAAAAAAATTCAAGTTTTCGGGGAACACGACCAATTTAATGAAACATTTGAAAGTGCACCCGCAATGCCAAAAACAAAAGGAATCAACTGAGTCAAGGTACGTATTGTTTATTTTTAATTCGTTTTTTGGTCGAGATACCTTAAGCTATGTCTACAATTGTGCCCTTTCGTCTTCAACTTTAATTTAAATTCAACTTGCAATTCTACATTCTTAATAGCCGTATTCGTTTACTCGGTATACTTACCCAGACGGTTAAACGTGATTTATAACACATTTTATAACAGGTTTTCTGTTATAAATAAACAAATTTTTAACACCGAGCTATTTCATTTGTTATAAAATTTATAACAGGATTTTTTGTGTTAATTTGAGCTAAATATTTGAAGGTTACAGTTAACTTATGGTTACGGTTGTGAATAATAATTATGTTATATGATTATAATTCTATGATTTATTATACATTTTTGTTGTTGTAAAATAGGTTTTTTAAAAAATGCCTACCACACAAGTAGCAGGGGTGGATGGCACTTACCAAGCGTGCTAATATACAGGATCAGCCACTGTTAGCCGCAAAAGCCTCTATTAAGTTTGGTTCACTCTAGAATCGATGAATTTTGGTGCAAAAACCTTGAATCGACTCAATTAATAAGCAGAAACAGGTGACTTGCCACAGGGATTAAATGAGACACACTGATGAAAATATTGATGCTAGTATCGATACTTTTGTTTCAATACTAGTATCGGAATGGGTATTGATACCACCCTTCCGATATCAGTACCGATACTGGTATTGATACTTTTGTGGTATCGCAACATCCCTAGTCCTGCCATACATTACATAAAACATGGTATTCCTCAGTATCATTTGTTCTATTGTCTTTGAAGAGCACACAGAGAAAAAGGCTAAATCCTACAAGGGAGAAACTGCACTGGATAGAATTTTTTTTAACATTTTAAGGTAACCGCCCGCTTGAAGCTATTTTGCGTTTTTTAAGCCCAGAAGAAAGGCGGTGCTTATAGTGATGTTTACACCTCTACACAAAGCACTGAACTCCCCAGCAGTCTTTTGACAGCACAGAAATTCAAAATATGGCCCTATAACTTAATTAGCGTGGCGAAGATGAGTAGTTCAAAGCAGTCAAATTTCAATTAGTATATTTCCACAGCATAAAAAAATTTAAACTGTTGTCTGCTATGTTGATGAACTACAAAATATTTTTGTAAAACAAAAAGATTATGTGAGATGTATTCCTTACATCACCTTAAGTGTGAATATAATTTGCAAAATAAAATTAAATGGCAAAATGTAAATATTTTTCATAGTTTCTTTTGAAAATGTTAACATCAAAAATGCAACAAAATAGTTCATGTACCAAGCAGGTGGAAAAGTAAAGCAGTACAAAACAGAATAAATATTGATAGGGGTAAAAAAATGGCAAATCTCTAAGTATACACATCAAAAAACACTCAACTGGGTTTACATGGACCTCTTTAAACATGGAAGAGCTTGTTATGGTGATGTTTCCCTCAGGGCTTGAACACATCCCACCTGGAGCAGAAAACAATTTTAAAATTTAATGAAAGGCTTGTAGAGGTTTGTCCAAAACACCAGATGCACCAGAATGTACTCACCGACATGGTTACTTCGAACACAAAAACTACCCACACAACCTGTATTTTAAGTGGGTTCAATGCAGTTTTGCATGGACCATGCGAGAGCTGGTTACAATAACATATACAGGAAGGATCAACAATGTCTCATTCTAAATTGAGATGTGACCTAGGGGAAAAGTGGAAGGAACCTCGAAGTCAGTCAACACCCTGCAACGACTTTCCCCGGTGGGTGAGCATGTGTTCTTTGACGTGGCTGCGGCGGGCAAACTTGGACCCGCACACGATGCAGTCAAATGGCTTTTCCCCCGTGTGGGTTTTCATGTGGTCCTTGACGTTGCCATGGCGCGAGAACCTGGCCCCACACACGGGGCAGGCGAACGGCTTCTCCCCGGTGTGAGTGAACACATGTCGCTTGAGGTGGCTCTTGAGGGTGAACCTCGCCTCGCACACCGTGCACTGGTATGGCTTAACGCTACTGTGGAACAGCATGTGTTCCTTGAGGTTGCTGGCGCGCATGAACCTTGCCCCGCACACCGAGCACGACATGGGCTTCTCCCCTGTGTGGATCAGCATGTGGTTCTTGAAGTTGCAGTTCAACGCAAACTTGGCACCGCACACAGGGCACAGGAACGGCCGCTCCCCTGTGTGGGTGAGCATGTGGCGTTTCACGTGGCACTTCTGGGTAAATTTGGCCGGGCACACAGGGCAGCCGAACTGCTTGTCTGAGGAGCCCTCCAACCTCTTCCGGCGCGACACGCACACCAGGCACTTTGACAGTTTTCTCCCCCTCGATGCCAAGTAAGCACCCCTTGAATTGCTGCACTTGCAAGCAGGAACACTCCCGTTTAGAGTGCTTGAAGTTTTGCTCTCACTCTGCTCAGGTTTGAAGAATTCTGAAATCAAAATCTGACTGAAATAATTTTTTGTGATAGAGTTAAGGCAACCATATTTTTAGTATACATGTAATTCTAAAGGACGTCAGTTGATATACAAGGATTTAAAACTAAGCATGGTGGTACAGACTCCCATTCGGGAGGACCCAGGTTTCATTCCCAGTTTTGGCATCCTGATTTCAGTTTAGCTCTATTAGTATAACTTGTCCCATAAAATAAGTTCTTCTGAATGAACACCTGGTCACATAATCATAGTTGTTAGTGCCTTCAAGGAAACATGGTAACCACACGCCAAAAATATGGTACCTAAAAAATGTACTGAAAGCTTGGTATAGGTGGTTCACGATAAAGTGAGCACTGTTGATAAAAACCTAAAAAAATCAACGCCCATAACGCATATATATTAAAGTAAGCATGACCGCAACTCACACAGTTCGGTTGGCAGCAAACTATAAAAAGTAGTTCCATGTTTTAACATCTTACAAGTTGTAAAGTTAAAAAACTGTTATCATCTGAAATTCTGTTTCTTTTGGTTGTATGTAAATAAGAATAAAAATTGGCATGATTGTAAATGTTTCTGGCTCTTTCATCATCACCTGGCTGACACAACGTACAAATTAGCTGGTTCATTGTTTTGTTATTTTTTACCCGGTCCACACTTGGTTATCAACAAAACAGCCGTTCATGAACATGATTTAAAATGTTTGTTTATATAACTCCTGAAATAAAGTATTCATTAACGTAATGTATGAAATACTTCTATACAAGCTCTGAGTGACGTGACATTGTTTGTTATTGCCTTTTGCTGTATTTCCATGTAGTGTGTTGTTCCAGAAATTCTTGAAATTTCAAATAATATACAGACCTGGGAAAAGTGCTGCTTCATGCAATTGAAGTCAGTATGAATTTTGAACCTCTGATAAACTTAAAGAAACTTTGGATGAATGTGTTTTGTTATATTTGCAATACATGTTGCAATGATAGAAGCTTAAATAATTAGGTGCATGTATTTAGGCGATCCGCAACTTGCAATCCTAGACACACCTCGGCATGATGTCGCTCATTTTGAAACAATAACAGCATTAAAATGTTTATACTGCACGTGAAACATTCTTTGAGCGTTAAGGAATACGTTAAAACAGCATTATAATGTGATATTTGAATGAATAGTGCAATGGGAGTGAATGACTAGATGGATATTTTTGGACATTCACCATTACGATGCAGATGTCTGTCATGGAAAAACAAGACTAAACACAAAAAAAATACTTATATGTATTTTTCCAGACACAACAGAATGCAATGTTTCGGGAACTGCTATTTGTTCCCGTCTTCAGGCAGCAACACACAGGGTCCGAGAACACAAGTGTGACTGATGAGGAGACCATAACTAGTTGCTGTCCTGTTTTTTGACTCTATTCCCTCTTGAGATTTTCCAGTGTTTTATAGATATATTTATTTTTTCGTCCATAAGTTATTTGTCATATTAAAGTTTTTTTTTTTTTCATGTTCAGTCTTGCTTTTCCATGACAGACATATGCATCGCAATGACAAATGTCCAAAATTCTCCATCTAGTCAGTATTTTAACGTCTGTCCGAGCGGTTTAATCTGTATGAGCCACTATATCAAACGGCAACTATTAGAGTACATGACTATCCTTCAAGGTAAGTAATTGGGGGCAAAATTATATTCTGCATTAAATGTGTAGATGCAGTTTCATGAAATGCATTGTCATTGGCTAGGTATTGTGTTAGAAGTATTGTGGTGAAGTTACATTCATATCAGTGTAGACATTTTAATTTTATAAACAAATAGTGTTTTNGTACATGACTATCCTTCAAGGTAAGTAATTGGGGGCAAAATTATATTCTGCATTAAATGTGTAGATGCAGTTTCATAAAATGCATTGTCATTGGCTAGGTATTGTGTTAGAAGTATTGTGGTGAAGTTACATTCATATCAGTGTAGACATTTTAATTTTATAAACAAATAGTGTTTTTAGCAAACTTTATCATAATGTGCTTTAAAAACTATGTGGCTGGGCAAATTTTCACGAAACTTGCAGCAAGTGACAAATATTACTAATGAAGTATGCTGTAAAAATTTGGATAAATTCTGTCCAGCCATTAAGTTTCATGATAATTTTTTTTTGTTACGGTACTAGTAATAGCAATGCCCGCCATTTGCTTGTGAGTAGTCTTGTACTAAAATGTTGAGTACTGTGGTATTTATGCAATATAATTACATAATTCTACTCATAAATGTTGTTATACATGGTTCTTAGGCCATTCAATGATTGACAGAGGTACATTGCCTTCTGTATGAAGAAGCAAATACACATATTATCTAAATAGCGCGCCTTTCTTTAATGGGCGAGCACTTCAGCTGAACACTTTTTAAAGGTGAACGTTCAAAATGTCTCAGCATTGTTTTTATAACAGAAAAAAAAATAATGTTGAAATCTTCTGCTATTCTGTTCACGACCTAAATCAGACATATTTTCTTGTGTCCTCGGAAGTGATCACCTCGGTTAATGGCATTAATTTACGTCTAATCATAAAAATTATCATTATAATCAATCAGTATTCACAAACCAATATCATTTACTGACATAAACATATAGTGTTAATTACAATATTTTTTTACTTTTTGCTGTTTTTTAATGTGTAAGCAGTGGACTTATGAGCCAGCTGGTGTAAACACCATCTGAAAGTCATGTTGCAGTGTTTATTTTCATAGGCACATGGAAAGATATGAAACCAATAAGCTGAAAGTAGATATTTAGCAGAGCTTTCAAAAGTGCTCACTTTACTATGAACAGCCTTTAAATGCGTTTCTCCCATCAGCAAAAAAGGTTATTTCCTGTACTTTGTTTCATGAAATGATACGTATAAGCAAGAATAGTGGCATAGCACCAACTAATTTAGTGTAGATTTTAACTTCAATAACGTTTTTAAAATATTAAAACATATACAGTAAAATTCCGTTACAATGTACTTTACATCAACATACCGTATTGCTACAAAAAAAAAGGCCACATATTTTGTACAATCTTTTATGGTATAAAACTTGTGTGCAGCTTATTATTGCATATTTACGAAAACAAATTTTCAAAAGTCATTATTCATGTAAATATGAAAACCACCAAACCTTCTCGCAACTGGGAAAAAAAAAAACATTTAATATTCAATATGGCACAACTTTTACTGTTCTTTTGTTTTCAATGGATACATGAAGATTTGTGAAGATGATAATCTAAGGAAAGCAAGCAGCAGAATCAACATAGCGTGAGAAAGTACTGATTGCACGAGCAGCTGGAAAAGGGGAGGTAGCGTGCCCACTGCCCAAGTAAAAGTGAAACAGAGATATAACAACGGAAAAAGAGAGGAGATTTTACGGCTCAGTTCGGCAGTAGTTTCCTCACCTGCAGTGTAGCCTTCAGCATTCGACATTACTTATGTTTGAAAGAATGACTGACAAAAGCTGCTGCAATTCTCAGAAATAACGGTGCCTGCGATTACACAAATCAGATTTCGAAGCCGTATCATTCAGTTGGTTAAGGCAGATGTAATGTGTGTTTAATTTCAGTCTTTGTTACGTGCGTTTACGGATGAGGGATGGCAAAAAAAAAAGTTTTTCTTAATTGTCTATGATTATCAGTTATTCTATTTTTAATAATCTTTACGTGAACGATTGTCTGGTGTGGAAAATGCTGCTGTCAAATGCGCTACATCGTATTTCACGGTCAAATTGTTAACGTCCGTGTGCATAAGGGCATTCGGAAAACATGAACACAGGGCACCTAGGAAATGAGTTTACAGTAACACTGCATGAAATGATGCTGTACTGTAATTTTTATTTATAACTATAATTTGCTATAGTGATAATTTATCTCACCATTGTCAAGTTAATACTTCATTTTACGTCAGGTTCTAAATGTACCACGTCATGTGGTAAAAAAAGAAAAAGAAAAAGAGATGCATCGATACTTTTTCAGGTGAGAGCAAATTTTGCATTTTTTTGGTAAATAGTTTAGTGATGAGTAATATGTATATGTTTTTATCAGTCTCTCATTACCGACCTGCATTTAGGCATTATTTTTGTGTGAAACGTTACTTTATCTTACAGTATAGTACTTGTCGACAGGCACACACACACACAAAGCCAGACGACACATTTTCCAAACAGTTGCGCGATTGCGACGTTCCGCTGACTAAGCCAGCTTCATCAGGTGGCGAGTTGTAGGACACTGGCTTAGCCAGCGGAACGTCACGATCGCGCAACCGCGTGGAAAATGTGTCGTCCTTCTTTGTGTGTGTGTGTGTCTGTGAACAAATACAACACTGTGAGTACTTGAATTCCTGTCCTTTTATATATATTTTTCATCTTAAAGTATAAGTATTTATCCTGCTGGTCCATTTGTTTTAAAACAATAACATTTCTAACCTAACAAAGTTAATTGTAATTTTTTTTTTGCCACTGCTTACATTTGAGTTATTCTTGTTTTCACTTTTCCATGATGGATTTTAATGGTGCGGCTTATATTTGGGGGGCAGCTTATTTTCGGAGCAATACGGTATCTTTCACTTTAACATAGGATTTTCAATTCCTGCCCAAATACCCTATGTGAACTACGTAAACATCTCTTTAACATCAGAAGTTTACATCAACTTTCAGTACAACTAAGATTATTTTACTTTTTGTCTTCCAAAGTGGGATTAATTAAATGTTCATTCGCTGGCTATACATAAAAGTATTGATTGTTTAATCATTTCCAATTTAAATCGGGTTTGGTTTACAAATACCACATGTAAAATAGACCCAATCGCCGAGTTGCATCGTTTACATATAGGTATGTTGCAAACATCTTGCTGTCAACTTGCAACACCATCGATTCTTATGTGGCAACCTACATTAAGAGTGTTATAGGCTGTTCATGGTAAAGTGATCACTTATGTGGCCCTAGTTACTTTTTTCACATCAGCCATTTTTTATCCTTCCACTTTTTTTAAAAATAAATATTGCCATTTAATCAATAAACACAGTGTATGTATTTCACCGGACTCAAAAGTTAATGTCTAAGGCTACAATAAAATATATTTATTGTCTATTAATCCAAATGAGAGGGCTTTAAAAAGTGCTCACTTTACCGTGGATACCCTAACATGCAGCGCGGCACCATCTTGAATTCTTACATACATAAAAACATGAATGTATAAATGGGAAGTTGTATAAACGTGTTTTGGTATCGCATCTCATAGCATACAGTAACTCCCTTACGAGAATGACTTTGTAAAATAATTACCCTTGTAAAAAATCAAAAACTAATAAATTTTAACCCCTAAAAAATTAAGAAATTGCATGCCAAGTGCGTCCCTTCTCCCCCTCTTGTAAAGACCATGTTTAAACAACTCCCACATAAAATCATTATTATTTTTACATGAAATATTAATTTAAAACAATAGGTAGACATCTTAAGAATAAAATTATGCTCCAAAATCATAAACTTTATACTCCCTTGTAGCCAAAAATGTTTACTGTTTACATTGGGTGGCTCGTTTTACCAAGTGTGATCATAATCAAGTGCTTCTTGTAGACAAAAAAAAGAGGATTTGTAATTTATTTCAAAAGATTAATGCCTTTCGAATAAATTTCCCTCAGTGTTATTTATTATAGATAGATGGTGTGATTTTTTTAAGGAAACTTTAACCTATAAGTAAGAAGTGCGTATTTACACACCACCCATAACTTCATGTCAACAGGATATAATTTGTGAATTTTTATATTTAAGAAAGTACAGTTTTTCCTCACTTTTTTAAAAATATTTTTTTTATAATTACATATTAATTTTATTTACTGAAATGACTAATTGTGCTATAATTGTAATGGCAACCAATTTTAAAGGTTTCAAAATAAAACTTTCATTAATCTGTAAACAAGTTGAGGCTTTATTCACATATGTTATAACAAGATTTTACTGTACATGTTTTCCAATTTTTAATGTAATGGGAAATATAAATTTGTCAGGTATTTCACTGAATACATTATAAATGTTTAGAAATTTATTGTTAACTAAATTGTGTGCACGAAGCAGAGTTTAAAAAAAACAAATCTTAGACATTAAAAATTACATTTTGAAAGTGTTTGAAATTCTGTTATTTGCAAATGGGTTGAAAACTCTCTGTGTTTGCTGCCACTCGTTTGGTGGGAAACAACTATCATATAATATATCCAATATGTTTGTTTACGTGTGACAGAGATGAAACAATCTGCATGTCCATTGTTCATTTTCATAATTTTCCATCTTGGTTTGTTCAATATTTCTTGCAAGTGAACAATGATTAAAATATTTTTTTTTAAAGAAGTTGTCATGTACAAGTCTACAGTTATGATTCTCTCAGATTACAGCTATAAAATGATAGCAAAACAATTTTTGGGAGCTACATCTAAAAGTTTTGTAAGTGGATGTCCACTAATTGCAGAATTTTTAAATATGTATTTACCAGTGCCAAATTTTGTGGCTCATCACCATTTTCAGGTGTACTTTACCATTGCAGGTATCAACGAAATTGTTTCGGGCATACTCGTACATTTATATCTCAGGTTATTAAAACACATGCTTGTTTCACGTTTGTGGAAACAAAAGAAAGTTTCAATTCTGCAGTTAAAATAACAGTTTCTTTGTTTAACACACATAGCTATAACTTAAATGAATGCCTAATCCAACTTTCATGGGTGGCTACAAGGTAGGTAGAAAGATTGAAACACACAAATATTTACTTTCCTGTACATTTTATTTGAAAGCCAGCATGTGTAAGTTGTGTTTAAAATTAAGTCTTCTGAATTCAAGAGAATTTGCACATGCTTCGGTCATACTTTATGGCCCAACCCCAGCATCACATGTGGTGTTATTACCTTACACGTGCCTGCGTAATGGGTGATGCGCTTTTGGCTGCAACTAGATTAGCACTTGTGGAGACAATACAAACATAAACACAAATTATTGCTATGTGCTGTAATCCAGAATAGTTTACAATTGCTTAATTGCTGTACACTCACAATAATTTCTCATACAAGTACCGTATTTACTCGCGTACACCCGCCTCATGGAAGAGCCGCAACACACAGATGTGTTGCACAAGCTATACATATGTTGAAAGCTAAATAGGACATGAAATATACAGTATTTACTCAAAATAAGAGCACCAAATTTATTGAAAAAATTGCTCAGAAATAGGGTGGGGAATTATGTTTGTGACCTAGGCTATTTTGCAACCTAACAACACACGCTTTTACCTGCCAGGCAATCCGAACCTGTCACTCTACAGTTTCTGAACACGACACAAATAGCCCAGATATTTTAACACAAAAGGCTATTTCTCTTATGGCACACCAAATTCAGGTTACGGAAAACAGGAACAACTTTAATAAAAACTATAAAAGTGAAGTAATCGTTCACCGAGACGGGACCAGCTACCTGCTTGTGAACCAGTCTGAAATGCCACAGCAATCCACCTCCACCCCTTACATTCACTGTGCCACAAACCTACCCAAATAAGGGCATCCCGCAGTGCTACTCTTATTGTGCCTCCCGATCACTACCTAATAAGGACATTGCACGGTACAAAGAGTCCCTTATAGTCCATCGCAACCACTTTCCCATACAAGCCAAAATAATAACCAACTGCATTTCCAGAACATCCTCGAAAAAAAAAAACACCATTGAACATCTATCTTAACAGCCCTTATTACAGATTCCCGGTGCAAATTCAAACTACAACTTTAGAAAAAACAAACTCATGATAAACATACATACTAGCACTGTCAACACATCTGAAATACTGAAAAATAATTACACTCCCTCACAAAAAAATTTTAATATTGTCTTAAAATTAGTGTTAACTGCACTGTTACAAGTGAACATTAGTGGTTTAACATCTGCAAGGGTGCTTGGGCAGTGCAACCCTGACGTATCCCAGTCTGCTCTCCACTCTGTAGGTGTTCTACAGAGTGATGGAGCGCTAGATCAACCTTATTGTGTAATGACTGATACACACTCAGGGGTGAAATGAGGCGGCAAAAGAACACTTCGGCTTAGGATTTGGTTAGTTAACCGTTATTTATTTCATCGTTACGTCACTCATATATAGGAATGATACACTGCGCTTCTGGGGTCCCGCTCCCTTCCCCTTTCCCTTACCCGTCGGAGGCCTACAGGTCGGAGTTTTAGTTCCTAAACGTCGGGGAAAGGTGGTCGGATATGGAGGCGCGGTTACTTAGCTGCGCTGCTGTGGTGTGCTGGTTCTTCTCGATTTCTCGTCTTGCGGTGTCGTCCCTCGGATCGTCTGGATTCACTCCAGAGTCCCACGAGTCCCTCGGATCGACTTGACTTCCTTCAGCGCCTGTCCCGTGAGGTCGGCACGACCTCCACGTCCTCGGAGTCCCCCGGATCAACTGCCGTCTCCACTTCCCTGCCGGACTATATCTCCCGTCCTGTCGAGGAATTACCTACGTCAATGACGACCCGATGTACGTCAAACTTCGGCGTGCGTCGATCAGATGAAGCAAGCCTCCCGTGCCGCCGAGCGCCTCTCTGTCACCTGGCACGTGCATCATTGGAAGAAACTATCGGGTGACGTCTGTATGCGTGTTTGACGCACGGTCTGGCAGATTGTGACGTCGTCGCTCTGTTCTTTCTCTAGACGCGTCATGCGTCACCCTTTACTGCCAAATATAGCAGAACCTCTTTATATTGGCTCCATTTAAAGCAACTAACTTTCTATAATAACTCGTTTTTTAAGAAACCATTAAAAAATTGAGTGCTAAAAGTACAAAATTTGAAAGAAATCTGCTCAAAAATTAATTTTTGGCATTTTTTTTTTGGTTGCTGAATGTTGCATTTCTCTTGGTGAGCACTGTACAAGCCAGGCCAGCTCGTATCAAACAATGGATACCACCACCTTGCTAGGGCACCAGAGCTATTAACTCTGCCCACCCTCCACACCTCAGGTGACCTTATGTTCCCTTGCGCAATGCAACTACCCTCAGCATTTGTCCTGCCATTGTTCTTTTCACTTTGCCTACAAATCGACTCACAAATACATACAACTGTGGAGAGCCAGACACACTCTCGCTTCCTCATTTCAACCTTCTCCTCTCACTTCCGGGAGCCACGGTGGTGTAGTGGTCAGGCCACTCGCCTCCCACCAAGGCGAACCGGGAGTTACATTACCAGCAGGGTCGCTCCCGAATTTTCTTCGCACATGAGAATTGTGCTCTGGACGATGCAGCTGGTTGGCTGTTTTTCTCTGAGATCCCCCCCCCCTTTTTTTGGCATTCTGGCACTGCTCCATACTCANNNACCATCTCATACACCCTTTCACTGGGTTCATCCCTAGGGGTTCACCAGATATAAATAACACACATGACCTTCAGTACTTTTATACCATGAGTTGAAACCAAAGTTTCAGTTATATGGGTTTCGGAAGAAGTTTGTTTATTAATATAAATTAATATGTCATTGAAATATTGTCAGAGTTTGCACAAGAGACTACCTAACACTGAATTTTCAAGCCAAAAAAAGTAGGTCTTGCCCAATGTTACATTTTTGTAATTGATTGGCAAAAAAGGCGGTTGTAGATACCCCTCAGAAGTATCATCTTATTCGGAAGACATACTTTTAGTAAAATAAGTTAATATTCCACTGAAATATTGTCATATTTTTTGCAAGAGGCTGCCAAACACTGAATTTAGTTAGTATAAGCCTCTAGGACATAATTTTTTTCACAAGACATCTGCCTATTAAAATATATTTATATATTATTTTTTAAAATGTGTAATTTTTGCACTACAGACAATTGAACATGGACATCATGCAAAAAACTGCAAATTTTTATGTAATATAGAGGTTGGGAGTGGGTAAAAATTGGTCCAAAATTCCCCAAAATATTTATAGTGGCAGACTTGCCATAATGACCTTACTTCTGGAAACCATGAGGGGTCGTTTTGGTACGGTTCTAATGTAAATCAACTCTTGATGGTAAAACTTAAGTTACTTTGAAGCTTGTACAAAAGCAATTACAATTTACTGAGCAGTTTTCTTGATAGTGTCAACATACTAATGTGGGTTGGGATAATTCAAGCAAGAAGTGAAGAGGGATCTGTCGCGGACTAGCAGTCACCTATTGAAAAAACAGAAATAGTGTCAGTAAGGAAATGGTCCAAATACCACTGGATGCAAGCATGAAAGGGCCCGAGACAGAAGAGAACCACCCCAATATAGGCCCATAGAAGCTGGCTATATGGTGGTGTTTTGGGCTCCTCCAATAACTGCCAAGAGAGAACTCAGCCCCTCTAATATTCAGACAGGAACACCGTAAAAAATGTTGATGGAAAAAATCTTAATGAAATTAGGAAGTATTAACAACAAAACAAAATTGCGTAAAATGTTTTAAAGTTATGCAAAGTGCCGCGTCCTCTACGGTGATGGTAAGCTGTCTCGCCTGTGGGAAAACTATCTGCGTCGCCAGTTGCCATGTGTAGCCACGACTAATATATTTAGCAGTAAATCGAAACCAATGAATCTCGGTTCACCCAATAATTTTACCCAGGCCTGGGTCACCTTTCTCTTCCATAAGCTGAATGTGACCTACGTAGATATCTCTGGAATAGCAGAGCCAAGCAGAGGCCACCCAAGCTGTTAGTCAGAAAATACTAATATTTCTCCGAAACCAAGTGAAATACTGGACCAAGCAAAGATAGGGGGAAACAGAAAATAACCCCTTTTACCATTAGTAACATGACAGCTATTTTGTGTTTCACGTCACACACAGAGCAAGATGAAAGTGCATACCTACAACTCCACTATATAACTAGTTTATGTCATACACTTTATTTACTAATTTACAGTAACATGAAGGGGAAGTTACTTCATCAAGCATACCATTCAAACTGATGTTACTTGGCAGTCCTTCTTCAGTCAATTCAACTGAACACCTGAAAATAGAAATATCCAATCATCTCTTTGGATGATTCATGTTGTTATGGTACAAATTTCAGCAGAAACATTCTATTAAATTTTTGTTCTATCTGAATCAAAATTTCTGGGCTGGCATTTACAAAGCCATCAGAAAAGAATGAACTCACTGAGAATGGGCTATAACCATAGGCATGACAATGGGGTGGTCCGACTATGCATAAGAACCACACATTAGCGGGTGTAAAAAAAAAAAGACACCTAACTTCTCCCTTATGCTGGCACTAGATGACTTACATCCATTCCACCAGAGAAAGATAAATTCCAATGTTTCTAAAAGAACCATCCCCAATAAATTCATACAGGGCCTTGGCCACATACATGTTAATTTACGGGATACGCACATGAGGTTCAGGAATGGGACCACCCATTATCTTAACTTTGGTCATGCTTATGACTACAGCAGGACAAGACAACAACAGCAATGTGTGAGCAGTACGTACACGGCCAACGGGGAGCAGTAGTCAGCATCGCCAGCCTCATCCTCGGGAATGGCCACCTCCTCGAAGACAGGCCGGGGATCTCCTGCTGAGCCCCGAACCACAAGGTTAAGTGGCTCCTCGCCAGCTGGCCGCACCGCACCCCTGCACTCGTCTGCGAATATCCGCAACTGCCTTTCCTCCTGTCACGCACACCACACACTACCAGCTGTTGCACTGTTTCAACTTCCACATTATCCTCTACTGTGATACATTAGTTCTGGAACACACAAAGAAAAGTTGAATATATCATGGCTGCTACAGAACATCAAAATTTAATTTCCCTGACTTTCCCAGGTTTTCCCTGACCATTTTCAACTTCCTTAACTTTTCCAGATTTTTTTAAAAGATTTTCCAGTCCTGTAGCAACTCTGATGTAAGATAGTTGAATAATTGACTTCCATGTTATACATACATTTTTGATGACAGAAAGCCACAACAAAATCTCCTAGGTAATAGCTTCACAATAAAAAGCTATAAAATTTTATTTTTTTTGAAGTATGTAGTATATTCATGTAAACCTAAATTTTAACTTACTGCATGATAACCTGATTAGGTGAAAAAATATCAGAGTGACAAAAGTTTTAATAGTATGAAAATAAAGGATCACCTGTATTATAACATTACACACACATAATATCCACTACAAACCTGCATTTATTTGTGGATCTTGCCTACTCAAATGACAGGATACACACTAAGTTGAAATATTTTTTATTTGCTGACAAAATACAAGTACACTCATTCGCAAAAAAAATTGATTACCATTAACAAATTGCACGAGTACAACAAAGGTTGCTAAACAGTATCGTCACAGCCCGACATGTGTTCCATTTGCATTTATATGGTTTGCTTGCATGGATGTGCCACTAGGAAGCATCTCTCGATCATTCATAGTTGCAAGGCACAGAATAAGGCCTTAGTAGCAATGTGAGCCACAGACCCACTGCCTCTGAGAAGCAAGTTGGACATTTCGGCACACTGCTCGCCAATTGAACTGTTCTGTCTACACTGTGAGTCGGTGTTGGATGAAGTGGGATCAGGAGAGTAAACACACCTGTCAAGAAAAGTTGAGTCAACCCCAACGACAAGATGAAAGCACTCCACAGGCATCGCTGCGCACCATCCAAGGACAGATACACCTGTGCCCACCAGTACCATACCCAGAAGTATCTGTCATTGCAGCATCCCTTACTATGTCTACCTTTACGATAAGAGCATTGCCAAGAACGTGTGACCTTTTACCAGGAACGGGCATCAAGGCAGCTTGCAAATTTGCGACGAGTGGTGTTCAGTGACTAAGCACGATTCTGTCTGGATTCAAATAGCTGTCAAATCTGAGTATATGGAGACGTCCTGGCCAGCATCACGATCCATGCTTTATTGTAGAGCGGCACTCTGCCCCAACAAGAGGAGTCATGGTGAGGGATGCCATTTCCTATGTTTTCCGCACTCCAATGGTGGCGATTGAAAGAACCCTAATGACGCGGCGATACGTCCAGGAAATTCTGAGACAATGTTTCTGGTGCAGCTTGACAGCCCCAGTTTCCAACAGGATAATTCCAGGCTTCACACAGCACGGGTATCTCTGGCCTGCCTACATGATATCAACATGCTTTCTTGGCCAACAAGATCCCCAAACCTCTCGCCCATCAAAAACCATTTGGAACCAGAATGGAATGCAGCTTTGGCCAGCTGCAACTACGGCAGATTTGGAGTGTCAGTTGCGCCAGCTGTGGCAGGATTATCCTCAGAACATTAGAGTTCTATATGCCTCCATGCCCAACCATATCGCCGCCTGTATCTGTGCTATGGGTGGTCCAACACCATACTAAGTGCATCCTGCATGTGTTGGTCCCCTGCAAAACATGCTTGGTGTGGTATAATATTTTTTTTGTTTTCTGTATACATACTATAATGTCCTGTGCATGTATCCACTTATTTTCCCCTGCAATGGCACCTTTGGGTAATTAATTTTTTTGTAAATAAGTGTAGTTTTGTTTTATTTTTATTGATAATACAGTAATTAAGAGTTTCAAAACCGTGTAAGACCTACAAAGACCAAGATCTGTTTGATACCAACGAAAAACCACAATTCTTTGTAATCAACTTTTTTTATTTCACAAAGAAGTAAAGTATATGCAAAAAACAGATGAGTGTTATAATGAATTATAATGTTTATACATATTACCTTTTTTTTATGTCAAAAATTTAGACCAGTTAAAATTCAGATGAAACTTTGTTTAAGTAAATAATTTATCCTTCTCTACTCATTTTCCTGCAAGCAATACCAAGTAATGCAGTTCACTAATAAAAATTACCAACTATACAAAAAAAAATGCACAAACAGTTTAAAATAGACTCATATATTGCTGGGAGCTGAAGAAATGACCATTTCATAATCAGAAACCGAACACAGCTATTTTAAATAACATACTAGTAAAACATAAAATATTATATTCACTGGGTTTTAAATTACACAGTTCTGTTTCTATATAGAGGTAAATTGACAGAAGATGATATCTTACTTAGTACCCTAAGTAAAATGTGTGTTAATTTATGCCTTCCATCTTCATAAATTCTGCCTTTCCATTGCATAAATATAAAAATGTGTAATTATAGCAACCATGCACTCGTTGACAGATCCCCAAAAAACTTTCACAATTACATAAAACTGTCCTGTGATTGTTTTAAAACTGAAATAAAATAATATCACACTTGTTTAAAATACTGATTTTAATTAATTAAATATGTTTCCTAAAATTAAATTATGATTGAGACAGTGCCTCTCCCATGATATGACTCAAAATTCTAGACTTACACCTACACAATGGGTAAATGACCCCCACCCCCAAACAAGAAGTCTACAGTAGATCCGCCCAACCATTAACTACACTGCCTACAAAATATATTTATAGACTTAGTTAAGAATGCAGTTATTATTTGTAATGGCTTACATCAGTTTCCAATTCTTCCTTGATCTTTGGGATGCGCATCAGCAACAAGTCTTGCACGCAGCTTCGATTCTTGGAATCTGCAGCAGTTACTGAATTTACCGCTTCCTTAAATAACAAAAATAAATATGTTCACACCAAATGTACAACTCAAACAAACATTATGTATTAATACATTTGGTGGTACAATGTTACAAATTCCGTTATTTTCTTTGGTGTGTAACCGTGATAATAAAAATTAAAATTTCATCAAATACTTTACTTGCCTCGTAATTTTTACTCATTCATAAGTGTAGCTTAAAATCTCACTGCAGTACGAGAGTAAAAATAATTATATCTGTACATCATATTTCCCCTGAGAAAACATGAGAGGATTAATTACAATAGCTAAAACTGCACACTGTGTGTGTGTGTCAGTCTGTCTCTCTCTCTCTCTCTATATATGTATATATATATGGGGCAGGTCCATCCACCAACTCACTGTTAGTAGCATCTGCAGTGTCAGAATGGGAAAAGGGGGAGAACTAGCCAAGTTTGAGAGAGGTCAGATTGTGATGGCACTGTGTGCCTTGCTACCAGCATCACTGAAACATGAAATGGTCCGTCTTGTTTATTGCTGTCATGCCGCTGTTGTAAGCACGTATCAAAAGTGATACAACGATGTGGTACAACGCTTCATCCATCCTTCTGTCGAGCATGGCGCATTGATGCCAGAGGGCAGCAGAGGCTGTCACACATTGTTTGGCGCGACTGCAAGGCCACAGGCCAAGAAACTGCACAGAGGTACAACAGTGGTGACCAAAAAAATGTTTCACAGCACATGGTTTTTTTTAACACATCTGCAGATGGGACTACAGAGACAAAGACTCACTCACGGCCCCATGCTGACTACACATCATTGACAGCAGCGCGTGTAGGTAAGTAGGCTTAACGTCCTGTCTGCAGTCATTAGTGACGGATGCAGCGTATGTGGTGGGCACAAAATCATCAACACTGTAATTGGAAAATGGTCTAAGGGTCTGATGAATTCCAATTCCTGGTTCAGCACATCAATGGCTGAGAGTGTGTACGCCAATTACCATCGAGGTGTGTGTCACCTGAGTGCACTTTTGGGCAGAAGTGTCCAGAAGAGGAGGTGTGATGGTCTGGGCGATGTTTGTATGGGAAACACTTGGGCCCATTATTCAAGTATACCAATTCCTGAGAGGGCCATAATGGTGTAGTGGTTAGACTACTCACCTCCCACCCAGGCAAACCGGGTTTGGTACCCGGCGGGTCGCCCCCAGATTTCCGTATGTGGGAATCTTGCCAGATGATGCTGCTGGTCGGCAGGTTTTCTCGGGGACCTCCTGTTTCCCTCGCCCCTGCATTCCAGCGCTGATCCATACTCACCTCGCTTCACCCTCATCGGCTCTCAAGACCTTGATGTTAAGAGCCGTCCAAATATCTTCATGCTCTCACTCACCAATTACCAACAGCTGTCCACTGGACGTTATTGGGGACCAAATTCATATATCAATCATAATCTTTTTCGCATTATCCCTCATTGTCGTTGCTGAAATTTTTGAGAAAAGCTGTTATTCCAAAGGCATTGTAGACATTACATGAAAGGTGTACAAAATATGAGAGCAACATTATGCAAGCCAGAGAAGTAGTAGGAGAGAGAGAAACCGATAGCTACTGTAGTGTTGCTCTCCTTGATCAAGACTCCTGCCAAGCCATTCACAGTCTACTACTGAACACAAGTAGAAAATTACTGCGTGTGATGAATCCTCATAAGTGCACATAATGACTTGCGAATATGCTACACATACATCCGTGTAAGTTGACTGCACTCTTTTACAAGTACCACGTATGACTAGGGTTGCCAGGTCACCAGTTTATTTAGGGTTTTTCCCTTATTTTACCCAAATTTTCACTTGTCTCCCATCTCACATATTTGATAAAAGTTTTCTCCCATATTTCAGAAAGTTTTAAAATTATTTATTACATTATATCACTAAAGGTGTTGACAAGCTTGAAGCTCCGTGTAAAAATACTTTTGTTTTCAATTAGACGTCGCAAAATACTGAACCGTTTGCTCGCCATCCAACCTTTCGTTATTTTTCAATACATGAAAATTTCTGAAAGAATACAAAGCAAGTGGTATGTATTAACAGTGCCTTAAAATTTATTTAAATTTACTTTTGTGTACATTTTAAATATGTATGTATGGGACGGGACACCCATGATGAGGCGATTTTGGCAGTCATTTCCAAAATCTTCCTTATTTTCAGATTGAAAATCTGGCAACCCAGTGTACGAACGACAATACACAGTATACCTTTTCCTCTTCCTCGACATCTGAATCAGTAGTTAGCGACACTTGCTGTGATGTGGTCCCCTTCTGCTCTCTGGTTTCCATGACTGCCTACAAACAAAGAACATAAAAACCTGCACATGGGCATGACCATGATGTGATCTGGATTTGCACCAAACCACCCACTATGAAAGTTAAAAACAACACTGCTCTCCCCTGCGACGTATGTCCCCCAACATAAAAATAAATATCTCGAGACTCTCAATATTTTTCCTTTAATCTTTTGGTTTCATTGTATGTACTAGAGGAACACATTACTCAAACATCCATGAAGGAACTATCGCAGAAACATCTATGCTGGCCTTGGCCACACTGCGTGGTAAATTAATGTGTTGATTCTTGAACCCTTGAAAAGGGACCACCTGTTACCAGACCATTGGCCGAATATGGCACACGCTGACAAAAACATTGTATAGGCTGCGTGTGGTAAAGTGAGCGCTTTTGAAAGTCGTTCTTAAGGTCTACTTGTATGCGCACTGTGTATACTTCCACCTATGTGAAACTAACATTGCCACGGCCCTGATCACTTTACTCGAGCATCTGTCAAGCGAAATTGTGAAATTACTATAAAAGTAAAGATTTTACAAATTTGCTCATTTTTACACTGGTATGCATTTAAAAAAAATAGAACACAAAATTTTATTTTAGTATTCATAAATGTTTACCATTAAAACATGGAACTGAATACCGGTATTTCCCCTCGATCGTTGCAAACTTTACTAGGCATATACCAGTCAGTGTGCATGTTAAGATGATGCAGGTAAAGGGCAGTCACCTTTTTCAAAGGTTGATTTCTAAAAACCTTAATTAACAGTGAACAACCAATACTACTGCACAATCATTTTTCTCCAGAATAATAATTTTGCTCCAACTTTCAGAGAAGATGTATGGAGGAAAGAAATTAAATACAATTTAGCATGCTGATGCATCAACAGCTGTCTGTCGCACATACTGGCGTACAGTATATGGTCCGTTCACGGTTACTTCCAACTTTTCTGAAGCTCTGCTAAATTTCTGCTTCCAGGATATTCTTCCACCTCGTGCATACAAAGCTTAACCAAGTCTAGAAAATTACACTATAGCGACAGCACACCGCATTTGTAAACATTCCATTTAATATTTTACATACGAGCTATTTCTTACTAGGCATTACCAACACACCTATTTTCTCACTGTTTTTATCAATATTAATTATAAATGAAATATAAATAAAAGTTAAATTTAACAAAAAATAAGATGCTTTTATGTTAACATCAGAATAAAATGCTTGAGATACATATTTTGGAAACAACTAAATAAATCATACAAGGTGTGATTTTTCAAGGTTTGATTCAAAAAGTGTGAAGAAACCACGAATAAACAATACACATAATTTTGTATGTATTTAGATCTCACTACAGAGACGCATGAAGGCCAGGGTGAATCTGGTTTGCTTCCAGATGAGGCAACTCTTGGATTTTCACACATGGGAATCCTGCTAAACGATGGTGCTGGTTAGCTGGTTTTCTCTGGGCTCTTCTGTTTCTTCCACCCTTGCATTCTGACACTGCTCCATATTCACCTTGTTTCACCTCCATCTGCTCTCAAGACCACGTTGTTACGAGCCACCGAAACCACTCCACTCTATTCCAGACCAAAACCCTGGGCTCATCACATGCTTCGAAAAATTATAATTGAGAATTTACACTACACGTGGAATAATTGTTAATAATTGTATATGTGATTAGTTAGGTTGCATATGGGTACCTGGTTATTATTTTTCAAATTGTGTTATACACACAGTCGTAGTGAAATTATGTGTTTATAACTATTATTCATTTAAAATTTGATATTTTGTAAAACCTGTTATTATCCATTGTTCAATTATGTGACAAACCCTATATCCAGTGTACATATGTTCAAGTTCTGAATCAACTGCGTGCTTCTATAAAAAAAAATGAGTGGCAAGTATTGTAGCAAACAAGCGTGAATTAAAAACATGTATGAGTTTGCAGATTACAATTCATGTTTTGCACATTTGCCAGATGTGATTGTGAAGAGTGCTGGTGAATGCTGTCAGGCATTACCTAACAGTAATTTTATAAAATGCTCCTACACTTTTTTTTTCTGTTTATTGGTCGGATTTCCTTTCTGCTGCAACATTTGATGGTGATGCTCATTTTCCCCATGGTGAAAAGAATATCTGATATCATACAACCAGCTTGCGCAGATGCAACAAAAGGACTTCTGCTAAACTTTCCTGAAATAAAACAAGTCTTGGTTGAAATGTGACACAACAATGGTCAGAAAGCAAAGTGCAGACAACAGACCTTTGCACTTCTTTCAACAATGTTCAAGTTTCAAATAGAAATAATGGTCATATTTTGGACAAATTATTACAGCATTTTCAAAATGATAGTGTTTCTCTGTAATCTACTGGCCACGATTTGAACACTGTCCACTCTATGTGATATTATTCACGTTGTGTTTTCTACTGTTTCAGGCAGTGAGCAAAAGGGCAACATCAACAACAAATTCAAAGAGGATATAAGTGAACTTGAGAATATGGTAATTTTAGTGGTTCCAAAGAGGATATAAGTGAACTTGAGAATATGGTAATTTTAGTGGTTCCAAAGAGGATATAAGTGAGATTCAGAATATGGTAATTTTAGTGGTTCCAAGAGTCCTGGATGGACTCAAATCTCAAATACCCGTTTAACAATTTCAAAATTTGAACATTTCCTGTCATTATTGACAGGTTCAGTTCAGTTTATTTGCGTCCAAATTCACCATGCATAGCGTAACACACACAATGGTATTGGACAAGTTATACAGAGTATGGAAGTGATATTAAGTTACATGGTGGTAGAAAAAGGATGCGTTGGTTCAAGGTACGTGTGGAGTTATTTAAATATGAATGTGTGTACCAGATGTAATAAACAGTGCAATAGGAAGGTAATGTTAGGTAAGGGTTATGTAGGGGCAACGAATATTTGCCATTTTTTAATTATTAACCAGATAGCAGTGGATGGTATTGTATAATGTTCTGAAGGATGCAATAAATGTTGATGAAGTTAGGTAATGTTAAGTTAATGTTCTGTAGTTGCAACGAGTTGTAGCAGTTTTTATTTAGGAATCTGAATGCAATGGATGGTATTGTTCAATAGTTTGTAGTGTGTTAAACAGTGTTGTGGGTAGATAATGCTAGGTTAGGTATCTGCAGTGTCAACAAGTGTTTGCCTGCTGTAAATAAAAGCAATAGAGCAATGAACAGTTGTGTATAATGATTAGAAGGGAGTAATAAATGAAGTAAGTAGGTAATGTTAAGTACGTACAGTGGCAAAGTGTGTTTACTATTTTTTATGGGCTATCTAATTACAGTGGATGATATCATAAAATACTTTGCAGGGTTTAATAGACAGTGTTGGCTGTAGGTAAGTCGTGTTAGGTTAGGGTACTGTAGTGTCAACAAGTCTTTGCAGTCGTGTTATCGGGTAGTATATTTGGGGAGGTGGGCTCAAATGTACTTCCAGATACCACATAGCCTACCAACAGTATCGGGTATAGACTGTTCACGGAAAAGTGAGCACTTTTGAGGCCCGAGTTACTTTTTCCTATTCAGCCATTTTTTTATCCATTAACCACCTTTTAAAATAAATATTGCCATGTAAGCAATAAACACAATATGTATAATCCACTGCACTCAGAAATTAACGTCTAAGGCTAAAATAAAACATATTTATTGACTACTAGCTTTTACCTGCGGCTTTGCTCGCGTGGTTATAGTAACAAACTTATAGGGAGAAATAACGGTATTTGTAAGTAGACAGACACTGATCATAAACACAGAACAAAGCAATAACGATGCCATTTTTTTTTGGTGCTAGAATCGCTCTTTTACATAGCCACTGGTCGTCATTTGTATTTCTTTGTAGATCTGGGTAAANGATATAAGTGAGATTCAGAATATGGTAATTTTAGTGGTTCCAAGAGTCCTGGATGGACTCAAATCTCAAATACCCATTTAACAATTTCAAAATTTGAACATTTCCTGTCATTATTGACAGGTTCAGTTCAGTTTATTTGCGTCCAAATTCACCATGCATAGGTGTAACACACACCATGGTATTGGACAAGTTATACAGAGTATGGGAGTGATATTAAGTTACATGGTGGTAGAAAAAGGATGCGTTGGTTCAAGGTACGTGTGGAGTTATTTAAATATGAATGTGTGTACCAGATGTAATAAACAGTGCAATAGGAAGGTAATGTTAGGTAAGGGTTATGTAGGGGCAACGAATATTTGCCATTTTTTTAATTATTAACCAGATAGCAGTGGATGGTATTGTATAATGTTCTGAAGGATGCAATAAATGTTGTTGTAGTTAGGTAATGTTAAGTTAATGTTCTGTAGTTGCAACGAGTTGTAGCAGTTTTTATTTAGGAATCTGAATGCAATGGATGGTATTGTTCAATAGTTTGTAGTGTGTTAAACAGTGTTGTGGGTAGATAATGCTAGGCTAGGTATCTGTAGTGTCAACAAGTCTTTGCAGTTGTGTTATCGGGTAGTATATTTGGGGAGGTGGGCTCAAATGTACTTCCAGATACCACATAGCCTACCAACGGTATCGGGTATAGACTGTTCACGGAAAAGTGAGCACTTTTGAGGCCCTAGTTACTTTTTCCTATTCAGCCATTTTTTTTATCCATTAACCACCTTTTAAAATAAATATTACCATGTAAGCAATAAACACAATGTGTGTAATCCACTGCACTCAGAAATTAACGTCTAAGGCTAAAATAAAACATATTTATTGACTACTAGCTTTTACCTGCGGGTNAAACATATTTATTGACTACTAGCTTTTACCTGCGGGTTTGCTCGCGTGGTTATAGTAACAAACTTATAGGGAGAAATAACGGTATTTGTAAGTAGACAGACACTGATCATAAACACAGAACAGAGCACTAACGATGTCATTTTTTTTTTTGGTGCTAGAATCGCTCTTTTACATAGCCACTGGTCGTCATTTGTATTTCTTTGTAGATCTGGGTAAACGCTAGCAATCAGTTCCGTATCACTCTGCACCAAATTACTAAAAATCCCCCGTTAGTGACGCACAGCCGTCGGCATCTGTTTCTTACCGCCCATCTCCAATTTTTAATAGTGTATCAGCATAATGTCCTGAATCAACGTCATTGTTGAGGTGCACTCTCATATTTGTCGCCAAGCTGAATTCCTTGACATTTGCCCATAAGCTTGATGACTTGAGACAGGCAGGTGTGCCCCTCTGAATCACCGGTAGAGTTTGGCGGAAGTCACCAGCCAGTAATACAACCATTTCTCCCACAATGTCTGTATTTTTTCGTATATCCTGCAGAGTTCGGTTTGGGGCCTCTATCGCTTTTTTGTGTGACAATGTGCTTTCGTCCCACACTAATAACTTACATTTACGCAGTGTTATACCCCAAGCGCTAATTTTACAAGAAAAATTTTTTCTGAGGGAATGAGATATTTTTTTGCGATAAAAAGTAGCCTATGTCACTTCCCGGACCTCCAACTATCTCTGTGCAAAAAATCACATCGATCTGTTGCTCCATTGCGACGTTAAAGGAGGACAAATAAACAANGCAGAGTTCGGTTTGGGGCCTCTATCGCTTTTTTGTGTGACAATGTGCTTTCGTCCCACACTAATAACTTACATTGACGCAGTGTTATACCCCAAGCGCTAATTTTACAAGAAAAATTTTTTCTGAGGGAATGAGATATTTTTTTGCGATAAAAAGTAGCCTATGTCACTTCCCGGCCCTCCAACTATCTCTGTGCAAAAAATCACATCGATCTGTTGCTCCATTGCGACGTTAAAGGAGGACAAATAAACAAACACACTTTCACATTTATAATATTAGTTAGGATTATTCCAAATGAGAGGGCTTTCAAAAGTCCTCACTTTACTGTGAATAGCCTTTGGTAACAAATGAATCATTTAATATGTGACAATTCTTTAGAGTCTTGTTTTACAACTGTAGTAAAAAAAATACATGCATTGTATATCTGTTTGCCACACAGGGTAACATACTGCAATGGAGAATGCTAATTTTCTAGTCAAAAGGATTACGAATGAGGTAAGGAGCACCACAGGTTACATTAGACTGAACAATATTACTATGATGAGTATTGAGCATGAACACTTGGCATAAAATATTCATTCCAGATATAATCAACAAATATGCTCAGACTAAACCTACAAAAGATATATTAAAATTGAATGTTTCTTTCGGAGATCAAAAACTGGTAACTATGTAAAATAATTACTACTATTGAATTCTTAAACATTTTCAAATATATTGTTTGTATCTACCGCATAAGAAAGCGAACACATTCATGTTTCATGCAAGAAAATATATATTATAAAGATATATATTAATTTGTGAATTTTTTTGTTATTTATGTGCTACAGACCTCGCACTTACTTAATCCGGCCCTGGGTTAACAATATACATTGTAATGATGGGTGTACTGTAAAGAATTACTGTATAGTGTATCCGCAGTTTCTTCACACTTTTAGAATCAAACTTTTGAAAACTCAGCCCATGTATGACTTGTTTAGTTATTTCCTAAATACGCCATGTATCACAACCATAAAAGTATCTTATTTTTGGTTAAATTAAAGTTTCATCTATATTTTATTTATAAATTATATTTCATTTATAATAAATGCCAATAAAAAATAGTGAGGAAACATGTATGTTGATGGCGCATAGTAAGAAATAGTTCTTATGCAAAATATTATTACAATGGAGTGCACACGAATTGAGTGCGTTGACCTTTGGTGTAATTTTCTAGACTTAGTTAAGCTTAGTTTGCATGAGGCGGAAGAATATCCTGGAAGTAGAACTTTTGCAGGGCTTCAGAAAAGTGCGAAGTAACTGCGAATGTACTGTACAACGCACATTTAACACTTGCTTCGCCGCATTTTTTTGTCAGCTACGTTGCAAGTATTTCACCTTAGCTCCACCAACATTCTTCGTCTTAGCCTTTCTTGTCATACTTGAATCACGTAATACACTACCGCACCAAAGTCGCATACATTGTTAAACAGTGGTTAATTACTTCTCCTGTAAAAAAAAACTTCAAAAAAGAACACTATTTCGAATGCAAAACCCAAGTTTACAGCGGAAAAAAAAATGTATGAAACACAATCGTGTAAATCTGTTTTCGCAGATATAAAATTCAAAATGTTTATTCTTGTTTTAGAGTCTAATAATTCTACAACAGTTTATAACAAATAGCAAATGCAAAAAAAAAAGGAATTTTACTATTGATACTTGAAGCTAACACAAATCCTTCCATTTCGAATTCCGCTTGTTAAAATCACAAAATTTGTTCTACGTATAGGTTTAAACGCAAGTACATTTTTGTTATTTGCCATTATTGTTGCTTTTAAAAACAAATAGGGTAGGTTCCTAAATGCTTTAACCCAACTGAAACTACTCATCAAAATTCTAGATTGCTAAATACTATTCAACCCAATGTGAGAAACCTATAAAATTTTTTCTAGACCAATTCTGGACAGTATTATGCGATTTACCTTAACGAGGAAGCAAAAATTCACAGCATGCCCATAGCGGCGTATGGTTATGAACATCCTCGAACTTCCTAATAATGTACTAATGTTGACATCCACAGTGGCATGACTTAATTTATACAGCAGCTTATCATAATTTGTACGTGTAAACTTAGTAGATGTGTGCAAAATTAATACAAGCCACCCAAACTGTTCAGCAAGCTACCAAACCTAATACCAGTGAAACAATGAGAAAGTAAAAATAACAGTGCGCATTAGGGACATTGAAACGACCACAAAAGCTTTTTATTCGCACAACTTGCGCGAGGAAGCAATACTCGGAATATCGTGGTTAACGGAGCAAAACACCGTAGTTGAACTCACTGTTAGACGAATTAATTTTGGTCAAAAGGAACACCAGTCTGTTTGCAACTTGTACCTGTGTACTACGAGGTGCATACTGGACGTGCCACTGGATGAGCTAGATCAGGCTGTGCCGCCTGCGTACCGTGAGGTCAACGCCTGCTCTACAAGCACCATGATGTTTTCGCAAACGCCGACCCCCTGCATTGTACTTATGTGCCAGAACATTGCATTCTGTTAACACAGTCAAAACCAGTGTACACTACACATCACTGTTACTAACCTCACCAACAGCGGATAACTAAGGAACAGATACAAGAAATGCTGGACGAAGATATTATTGAGCCCATTGACAGTTCTTTTAATTCTGCTATCACTTTACCTCCTATAAAAGATGGAACCTGGAGGTTTTGTATTGACTTCAAGCCCCTTAACAACATTACTGAAAATGCTCTACCACCGTTCATCAATGTGAAAGACATGCACAAAAGCATTGGCAGTGCAAACATTCTGACGTCTCTAGATCTCCACAGCGGTTAATGGTAAAACAAGAAGACCAGCCTAAAACATAATTCACCATTCAAGATGAACAACGCTTCCAGTTCCAGGATATGCCCTTTGGCCTGGAAACTGTTCCAGCTACATTCCAGGCAATGATGGTGCAGGTGATTTTATAATGGCTTATCTCGACAATGTTGTGATGTGGTCTGAGTCATGGAACAACCATGTGCATAATTTGTTACTCGTATTTGAATGCCTCGCTTTTAACCGTCTCACTTGTGCTAACAAAAAGTGTCACCTAGGCAAAGCATGCATCCAATTTCTGGGATACCTTGAGGTTAAAAATGGTTACCGCCCAACTCCAGAACAGTACCGAGGGGGCGAGTGGAGCTGACGACCACGCTGTGGTCTGGTTCGTGTGCTGAGGAGAACTGGGCGAATGGCGTCGGCTTCGGTTACAGACCATATGAACGGACGTGAAACACCGAGTGTTAAAACATGACATAAGCACTATGTGCCCTGGTGAAAAATTATATAAACTAAATTAAACACATTGGTAACACCACCATTGATTAAAATATGTCTGTTAAGCTTGATGTTGTGAAGTTAACGGGGAGTGTCACCTCACTAAATGAAATGTTACTGTGATGGAGGCCTTTACAGGCTGTCTCCCTTTATGAAAACACAATTACCCTCTTATAAATAGACATTGAATATGCTTTTACGCTTTTTGTGAAAATTCTCTGTATTTAATTTCCCGTGACGTGTTTGTATTTCACTCGCTATAGTGTTGTCAGGTGACTGTCTCCTGAAGGGATGGACGAGTCCGCCTGGGCAAAGGTTTGTGGGTTGCCATGCTTGATGGCCCTTAATACAATAAAACCCACCACCGACAGTAGCTTTGAATGAGATGAAGTTGCATGATATGTTTAGAAAAATGCTGCGCACTATTGGATGCACTTTGAGGCACTTAGCACTTCAGCTTTGGCCTACAGTTCTGTTGACGACACTTGGTGGTGTGTTACGCCGTATGTCAAGGCGCGATCTGCTACGACGTCACGACCAATGGCCGGTGCGCTGAACGGCTGTGGATTTGGGGTAAACACAGTTTCGGATCGCCTACAAATTTATTAAAAGAGTTACCTCTTGTAATAAATAATGTAGGATGGTCTCTTGAGTCACATAGTACCTGTTGGCAAGAATAAGCAAGTTTCGTTCCTGTCAACCTGCACTACGCACTCTTGGCCTGATGTTGCTGGTGCTGCCCGGTGCAACTGGAGTAGTTGATGTGACTGCAGGGGTCAGAGTGGGCACAAGGAGCTTGTGGACGCGTGGTTCACGTCAGGTTGTTGGCGAATAAAAGTGCATTGTCAATCAAGTTTTCCGAGTTACTTTTAGTTCCAATTATATTATGAGATAAGAAGTACAACCACCATCTCGCAAATGTTAACCCAAAATCGCTGTCTGAGATAAATTTAAATAGAGTTAGGAAATTTTTAATTTTTTTCAAGGCTTTATGTTTTTACTTTTATAAAATACGATTTTTTTTGACACATTGTAGTCTAAAATACCTTTAAATTTATTTAGCATTACAGTACAATGGCAAGTGGATTAGTTGACAGTGTGTTGATAAAATATACAGCATCCACTTGTCGCGCCAGCTGATGGCAATAGGATATATAAACTAAATCTAAACAAAAACCTTACTTTCGTCAAACTGTAAAAATTTTGCCAAGTTACATGAGACAGGGGATAGATCTTCTTCTATGACATCAGCGAACCTTTGTACCTTAAACATTCTCAAGCAGAAATTAGTTATTTTGTAGCCGCCGTCAGTTACGTTTCGGTTTTTTGGAACTTTGCGTTGGAGTAGCGGCGTCATTTTGTGTTTGTACCGTTTTGACCGTTTTCGTGGATTAAATTGACCTTCGACTTTTGGATATTTCGTCTTATGAAGAATTTGTCGTATTTTTTGTGTTTCGTTTGGAATCGCCGATGTTGGCCGTGGGCGCAATCATAGGCCGTTATAACTCTTAAAAAAAAAAAAGAAGCAAAAACGTGTTGTGCAAAATAAAAACAAATCTTCCTGAGTGCGTACGAGGGAGGCAAATAGTTGTTGCAGATATAGTGAAATGAGTGTCGAAAGCTTGAGAGTAGAAATTGAAGCTTTGAAGAAGCAGCTGAAAGATAAGGAAAGAGCTCTGGCTGAGTTTAAGGTGTCAGAGATGAGGGTTAAACATGTATGTATAACAGTTGTAAACATACACATAGAATATTTTTGAGTGATTACATTATGTCCACAAAATAGCGGAAATAATACTTTGAATTTGTTTTGCAACCATTTATATCTTTCTACCAGAGTTGTGAGCCCAAGTTAAGGTTTGTGTGGTTGGTAAAAATGATTGGATAATTTTTAACTTCCAAACACCTACATCAGCACCAAGCACCAACTTCAGGTTATAAAAAAAAATGTCTGTAGATGTTATTTATTAGTTCGTTTAATGTTTTTTGCCTTTTGAGAATGAGTGTGCATGCGTAATAGGGAAACTCATACGGGGTTCTGAACTTTCGCCTTGGAGGAACAATGTTCATTGAAAATTACGTGTGGAGAAATACTGATTAGCAAATTGTCAATATCAACTGCACACATAAAACCCTTGTAATTAAAATTAATTAATTGGCTTTTAAAGTACTTTAACATAGGTAAGTACAGAAACATTTTACCTTGTCTTGGGAGCGTCTGGGAAAATAGGCTGTGTCAAACAACAATAGACAACCAGACATGTGCTTTTTAAAATTGTACGGGAATTCAACATCTACATGCAAAACACATATATACCTGGTTTAGACAAGAGACATTTATTACCTCTTTGAGAATAAAATAAAATTAACTCACATTGCATCACAACTCTGGGCACATTGGAAATCAGAATCCATCGTTTATTGATACTATCTCTCAGACTGATGATGAATGAAATTCTGGTGATTCGGATTTACTCATGTATATATCTCTTTTTTCCCCAGAACGATAATATCACGAAACCAATTAAGTGAAAGAAAAATGTAAAGTTCTGACAGTAAAAATAATATTTGGAACAAAAGTTTCTCAGGTAGTTAATGTTATAGTGCGTGAAAATATTAGGTAAAGTTTTATTTCTTTCCGGCATGTTTGGGCAATGTAGACCCCTTTCTCATACCACTAGGTCAATTAAATTGAAATTTCTTTGGTACAAATCCTTCATTGAAAGCATTTTTGGATTTTCAAAAGAAAATTTAATATGTATGCAGAGTTTGCTTGCGCCAGGCATACAGTTACTGTATAAAACATCTTACGACAATCGTAATGGCTGCTGTCCGTCCTTAAACGTCCTCTTATTTCTTAAGGACACCAAAAATAGCTTGTTATGGCTCTCCTCCGTCGCAGTATCCTTATGGTGGGTTGGCCAAATCAAATTAAATTAAATTTTATAGACAGAAAAAACTTATCAATATGACCGCTGTCACGTCTGAAGAGAACGTCCCTGGGCCTATATATGCAGCCCTCCTTCCTTAACAAAATCAAAGAATAAACCATCTCCTAATAAGTGAATCTTATCTACAAACTCTTTAAAATTAACAATCTCTTAGGCCTATAAAATCAACATTATGCAAGGCATTAGTTTGACAAGGAGAAAACACCTAAAATAAAACAACGTTAATCAATCTACCTGTGACATTAAAGCATTCGATTAATTAAAATTTCAGAAAATTAGTCTGTTCATCAAAATAAAATTGTGATAAACTTTCTTCCATAATTTCCAATGTAAACAATAAGAAATATTATACTGTCAGTTGTAAATATTGCAAAGGAATCATAATATTTACCAGCATAAGTGTCGAATTAAAATTTGTAAACAAACAAGTAAAATTTTTTTCTCTTAAATCCTCACGAGGTAAAATGTTTTCATGACGAACCACTAGTAGATAGGTAGTTTTGCTTTCGTGCCTCCAGCTGTAGGCAACAGCTACATCAACCATTAGCCTAATTGCACTAGGGTCGTAGCACATGCAATAAAATATGAGTACATGTAGCCTAAGTTAACGACTTCAGTACCACATGCCTTCGTCCACTTGCGTGTGATCACTTCATGTAATGTCATGTTAGCAGAATTGCCAGGACGTTAACAGTACATTTTGTGCTAAAAAAGAAAGTAAATAACCTTAGAAACTGGCATTGTGAACATTATCATAATCTTGGAGCATTAACTACCTTAAGACAGCTTTATTTGCTAGTAAGAACTACAGAATAAGGTCGGGTTTATAAAATACTCCACAAACGTAAGAACGTAATGACAGGATACAAGAAAATTCCGATCATTTATAAATATTGCACGATGCAAGATGTCACCAACATTGTAAAAATACAAACAAGTACAAAAAATTAATTTTCATAATAATTTTTAATAAACTTTTTTTTTCTCTTTTTAAACATTTGTTTAGTATAGATTTTTTTTTTTAAATTTTATCTTGATGAAGTTACTGGTATGTAATTTTTGTATGTCTGAATACCAAATTTCTAAACGCTATTAAATTTACTCAGCAAAATGGTAATACTGATATATTTTAATAAGTTACACTTCCACGTTACGGCCATGTATGAAACCACCTATACATAGACAACACGGCTATGACAACATACAATGTAAGTTCACTTTTCCACATAGTCCCCAAGAGACTGTAAACATTTCTCGTAACGGTCAACCAACTTTTTGATTCCGGATGCGTAGACATCTCCTCCAGCGCTATGTAACCACCTGGAGACAGCTGCTTTCACCTCCTCATCGTTTTGGAATCGTCGTCCACCGAGATCCTTTTTCAGCTTACCGAAAACATGAAAATCGCATGGGGCTAAGTCTGGACTGTATGGAGGATGTTGCCACACCTCCCACTTGAATCGCTGCAGCAGTTTGGACGTTTGGCGGGCCGTGTGAGGTGTTGTGTTATCATGAAACAAAATCACACCGGCGCTCAATTTTCCCCGGCGCTTCTCTTTAATTGCATTACGCAACCGGTTCAACGTTTGACAATACGAAGCCGAGTTGATTGTCTTGCCTTTCTGCATAAATTCCACGTGCACCACACCCTCCATGTCAAAGGACACTGTCGCCATAACCTTTCCTACTGAAGGTTGGACCTTGGCCTTCTTTCGTTGTGGTGATGAGGTGTGCACCCATTCCATCGATGTTCTCTTTGTTTCGGGGGTGAAGTGGTGGACCCACGTTTCATCCCCTGTGATGATTCGCCGCAGAATACCGTTGCAAAAATGCCAGTGACGATTGGAAACGTTGTCCCTTGTGAACATCGGTGAGAAGACGTGGGACCCATCTTTGACACAGTTTACGAAATCCAAGGTGCTCGTGAACAATGGAGAACACACTGCCATACGAAACGTTCAGCATTCTGGCAATTTCCTGCAGTTTTACGCGCAGATTCTCTCTAATGATCGCATCCACACAGTCAACATTTGCAACGGTACTGGACGTTGCGGGCCTGCCTTCGCGATATTCGTCAGTGATATCCGTGCGTCCGGTATCACATTGCTGACACCACTTTACAATACCTGGCCGAAAAATCGCACGCTCGCCATATACAGCAGTGATTTGACGATGAATGTCCGTGCAATTAAACCGTTTAGCTCATAGAAATCTGATTGTTGCATGCACCTCCAATTTGGAGTGAACATTTAGTTGATGCGCCATTGATCCTAGTCCGCTCTGCACACACAACACGACGGGCAACCACACCAACCTTCCTATCGGACCTCTCAGCAGTTACTGTCCCTTTCTCCGCATTGCCCAAGGTCACGACACACAGCGCGCTCTCGCGGCGAGTTAGTGTAACTTATTTTTTGATATATATAGGCATAAATTCATTGTACAAGCAAATAATATAATAATAATAATAATAATTGAAAATCACCACCTTCTGTATGAGTGTAAGTTAAAACAACTTTGCAATTGATCACTGCTAATTTAGAAGGCGCAAAATGCAAGCAAAAATTTAAAAAGTTGACCAACTCTTGCACTGCGTTCTTGCGTCCTGCGTAGTTTATACACTGTAGCTTTGAAATACGTACGTTCCACTGCTTGCGCCTTTGTGTTTCTTGTTTGTTTGCTTGCTTGCTTGCTTGCTTGCTTGCTTGCGTTTTCTGCATAGTTTATGAACCCAGTCTTAATGGATCTGTAGAGTGATTAAACATGACATTATTAGAACACTTTTTTTTGTAGCTAATGGAGAATGTAATGATGCAATATTCATAATTTTTCGGGACTCTGGGTGTAAAATTCTTTCGTGTGTATGAAGCTTTGGAAAGAGTCTTAATATTTTTATCGGGTTCTAGTTTAAAGCCGTGGTGGCTCGTTTCCCGTGATAGTTTATCCAGCAGACATGTGTGTTTGTAGGTTATCGTGAGGACGTCTGCTTGTTACGTATTATCAGGAGTCCTGGTTACAGTTTTCGTTTCGAACTTTGGTTTTTTGGGGAAGCGTCAGCATGAATTAGATTAGTTCGTTTCTGTGGATCAGGCAACGTCGACAAGTTTTAGTTCCTTCGGAGCAGTTTTAATGAGTCAACAAATTTTATACGAAACGAGAGGTTAGTTTATCTGGATGTTGAATGCGTCGACAGTTTTAGTTCCTCCAGCACATTTTCAGGCAACGTCAACAAGTTTTTGTTGTACGAGAGGTTCGTTTCTGTTGACGGCGCAGCAGTCGATAACGTGTTGAGCGCGGGACAAAGTAGTTTGTGATGACGCTGCTGGCAGATGCTAGGCGCTTTTCTCAGGAGAGGGGGGTGATAGGCAGCACAAAAAGAGGCGTCTGTCTGTCGCCCTGAGAGCAGTCTTTTTGAAGTCAGTCGTCAGAAGAAGGTACTTCAGGGCAGTCGCCCGTGAGGGCAGGTCAGAACAGTAGTCGTCGTAGTACAATGATAGTCTAGGTCGCGTCGTGTGTGCGAATAACCCCCACATCGGCCACTATACTTTATTATTTTATTTCTCTGCCGGTGTGGGAGGTAGCCGCATTATATTTATTTTTATGCAAGTTTTGAGACAATAACCTGTAAACTACTGTGGCGCTGTGTCTGTACTTTTATATTTATCTCAAGAGAGGTTCATACTCTGCATACTAAATCTCCGTCTGTGAACTGTGTTGCTGAATGTTAAATAAATATATATATCAAACTAATCTGGAACTTTTTTCTTAAGTAACTAGCGTTCAATTAACTGAGTCTCGTGTTTCTACCTCTGAGCAAGCTGTGGCATTATTATAAATAACGAGTGTAACAAGTGCCGAACGTTACAACATGGCGCCCCACCTTTGAGGCTGCAATATTATTTTTAATATATCGTAACTAGCCCGCTGGAACATTACAACATGGCGTCAACCTTTTAGTCAGCAGTAATATTTTTAATATAAATATAACGAGAAGTGCGAAGCATTACAATTGGGCGCCCACTTGTGAGGCTGTAATATTCTAAATTATAACGTAAATGTAACAAAGGCGGAACTTTACAAGATTATAATAATTCAATATACAGAAAATCTGTGAACCCTATTACACAAGTTAAATATGAACTTTAAAAAAACACTTGTTTGCAAATTTTAAAACTTCTCAGCCCAAAAAGAAGTATTTAATAAAAACTTTTATAGTAAAATTAATTTTGGTTGCTAACATAAAATATGTAGTTGACTGTTACAACATATTGAACCGTAGCAGCTGGTCGTGTGGTGGTCATTAAACTTCAGAAATATGGATAGTTGTGCAGTAAATGTTTAATTTCTGCTCTTTATCCGAGAGCAGAATTCCATTATTTATCGTAAGTGTCCTCATAAAAGTGAGACATATATCCTGAAATATAACCAAAATGGATTACTTACTCTGCATTTATCGTATAGTATTATTGATAAAAAGGTGTCACGCCAGACACGTGTCAATGAAATTGTGGACTTTAACTAAACACTCCTCCCCATATACATCATAATGAGGCAGCCACAGGAATGTGGAGGTATTTGGGTGTGTCAATTTTTGCAAAAAATGTTGTGTATTGCTTTTTGGGGGCGAAATAATATAGGTGATTGAAACTTCCTTTTTCAATACTTACATATATTTAAAAAATTTTCCCAGCAACAAGATAATGTGAACTATTATATATATTAAAACCATACACACACACTTCACATTTATATGCTGTTAACATTGTTTTTTGATATGCAGCAGTAAGGATTATTAGATTGATCATTCAGTTATGTAAACACTAAACAGTCAACTTTTAAAGATACAATAATATGATTAATTATATAGTTAAACAGTTCACTCTTCTGTTCATCTAAATCTGCACTCAATTTATGCAATTATTGTCACACTAATAAACACTTTGGCATTTGTTTCACATATCAAGAAGTACATAAGTTTTATTTATACATGTTCCAAAATTATTTCCATAGTTATTTCAGATTGCTATAATAGCCTTAAAAATGCTTCATAGAATTTTAAAGTAGTGCCCTTTCAAATTGTTGATGATATCTCAAACATAAATCAGTTTTAGCAATATTTCATTAATTTAATTTTACTTATTGGGACACAAATATGCTTATGTTGCTGATAGGTGTATTGCAGAAATTTAAAGGATGCCAGGGAATTATTATTTATCAATATCTTACTTGTAAATTATGATTTTACTTACCACAGTTGCTGTGTGGATATTGCATGTTCTGGAGTAAAATTTTCATATCTAATGACTGCAAGCTCTTAATACCAGTAAGAACAAACTTTCCAGTTATTCACGTGGGCTGGCTGTGAGACCACACTATGATGTGCCCTGCCCTTATGTATCTGTAACATTGTTTCCAGGCAGGAGATGCCTTGACCAATGAGGAGATATCGAGGTACAGCAGGCAGATAATCATGCCGGAGATAGGTCCGAGGGGTGAGTTTGTTGGGAGTTGCAGCCAGCGTGATGTGGGTCATGGCAGGTTGACACCCGGCTGACGGGAGGTTTTGTTTTCCAGGCCAGCTGAAACTGAAGACATTATCAGCGCTAGTTGTGGGAGTGGGTGGCCTTGGGTGTCCGGCTGCTCTCTATCTTGCTGCAGCTGGTGTGGGTGAGTGCCTTATGCTGGATTAACAATAGCACCATGAGCATGACATGATGCCGGAGCACAACAGAATTTTGTAAAATTAATACTTTATTCACTGTTTGCAATATTGTGACTATACACAGTCGAATCACATTATTATGACCACCTGCTAGTATCCAGAGTAACCGCCCTTCGCAGCACGGACTGCAGCTAAACGAACTGGCAGTGACTCAGTCAGGTGCTGATAGGTCTCCACAGGTATCTGGAGTCATGCTGTCTGTTGAAGGGTGTGTGGCGCAGGAGACATACGGCGAACACGATGATCGAGGTGGTCCCACAGATTTTCAATTAGATTGAGATTGGGGCTGTTTAGGGGCCAGGGAAGAACTTTGAAGTCTTGATCGTGCTCTTTCAACCACGTGCGGACACTTCTAGCGGTATGGGAAGGCGCATTATCGAGCTGGAAGATCCCATCCTCCCGAGGAAAGACAATCATCATGTACAGGTGGACGTGATCACTGAGGATGGATTCATAACCAAATTGATCAAGAGTGCCTTCCATACGGATGATGGGACCTAGAGAATACCACGAGAACATTCCCCAAACGATAACACTGCCCCCACCACCTTGTGTTCGTCAAGCAATGGATGCAGGATGTTGGTTCTCAGATGTTTTCTTGCTGGACACGCTGACGTCCATCCGTACTATGCAGCTGAAAATGTGACTCATCTGAGAAGGCTTCCCGTCGCCAATCAGCAGCGGTCCAGTCGCCATACTGTGAGCGAATTCCAGTAGTTTTTGTTCATGCACCTGTGTTAGCATGGGTGCAGTCACCCTCTGTCTACTCCGGCGCCCCTTTTGCAGAAGGGTTCGCTGAACTGTTGCAGTAGACACATGTCTGGACTCCCCCTGGTTCATTTGGACGGTGAACTGTTCCACTGTAGCCTGTCGGTTGGCCTTCACGCACAGTCGTATTCGACGTTCACCTCGGGCATCAATGGCGCGTGGAGCTCCGCAGTTTCCACAACGGTTATTCCAAATGGTGCCATTCGTCCACTCACGGTACACCTTTACCACAGAGAACAGTTCACGAACGTTGTTCTTTCCAAAATACTTCTCCCTTTGGCCCAAGAGATGATCATCATCCCTTTTTACAACTCTGTTAAATCACTTCCTTACCCATGACAGCAGGATGCACTATGTGTACAGCCAGCCTGTCGGTCACATTATATACCCGCTTCACCAGCCCACATCACGGGCCATTGTCATGGACTATGCGCTGCAGATGGCACTTACAGCAAGTGGTCATAATAATGTGATTTGGCCATGTATCTGTTCCACAAGTATTGTAATTGACTGTTGGAAAATCCAAAAATGGAAGGTAACTCATATAACATCCACTTTTTATGTCATGAAACTCATAATAAATAAATAATTCTTCGTTTCAGCAAAATTTAAATGCAAACAACAATAGTGTATTTAACAAAAAGTTACTGATGTAACTAATGAACCTATTTTCCTCAACATGGGTGCAATTAATTTTTAAATAATTTTTTAAAAGCTTGAGTGGGCAGGTACGACTTGTCTCATTGAAAGCAATATCATTAGAGATGAAACCATAAAAGTAAGCAACAGTAGTGAGGCAATTTCAAATACACGCATGCCTTACCCGGCACGTAAACCCAGAAAACCTCGTACCATTGGCTACTGTGCAACCAACTGCATTACGGAGGTCAGATTTGAGCATCAACTTCAATATTAGTCTAATGTTTCGAATGATAGGATTTACTAACCTAAAATATTTACTGGGTCGTCATTTCAAACACAGGTAAGTTTAAATGGCCTACCATAGCGCTACTTGTGAGAAGAATTTGATGAAAATTGGTTGATTGGTCCCTGAGGTATTGCATAAAACATTCATATTTTTCATGTGACGTTCTTCATAAATGGAAGACAAAAATCTATGTATTAGCATATTCTATGATTGTATACTGCCAGTATACAAAGTTAACCTAAAATCTGTTATTTAGTTTTGTATATATAGCACACTATGCTAAAAAGATTTTATAGCAACCATTCAAATGTGTCTTTTCGCACTTAAAAAAAAAAATATATATAGTAATTTGGGGTGATTTTGTACAAATTAAGGGTAACATTGTACCACACATTTTTGTTTATAACAAAGGATTTACAGCCCCCACCTTAATGTATACCTCACTGCTAACTTTTATTGGTAAGGAACATGGTAATATGAAGGAATTCTTCGAGTCAACACTTCAAATTAAAATAGGCAGGTGGTGCAAAGTTGCCCTCATGAACCAAAGTTACCCAAAATTACTGTGTATGGCATACCACAGTACAACCATAAAACCTTAATTTATGTTGTGGGGCTAACTTACAAAATGGCAGAGAAATGAGGCTCTTTATAGACTAATTTGAGGGTTGTAATTGATACTGCTGGCATACAAAGTTGTGTTGAAATTTGTTTTGATAATAAAAGCTGATACTAAGGTAAAATATTTATATATTTACCATTTTGAAAGTAAGTTCAGTTTCAGAGAAATTATTGGAAATGTTTAACTATACAAAATTTACATTTTATGAGTTGTTTAATATTTTTGTGTCTAATTTTCACTGTGCTGGTTGTAAAAAAGGTGACTTTTCACAAATAAAAAAATAACACAATAAAAATTAAGCACAAAATAATTTATAACTCGTAAATGTAAATTTTATGTATTTAAATACCAATACATAACTACTCAAAATTACGACAAAACAGAGTTCTTGCAAAAGAGATGAAGCCGGCCCATAACCGAGATAGTTTCCTAAACTGCGATGAGCAGTATTTATTATTAATTTCTGTGCTTTTTGTAATGTATTAAAGAATTATACCTTACGTCATTAGTCATTGATACAGGAAAATAATTTCTAAATAAACAAACTTTTTTTTTTGTTGAAAATTTTGTTCCTTCATAACAGTTTGTGTTATCTTATGGTCTATCACCGTCCTATTAAGCAGCCTTTACACTGGTGTGTGGGCCTTTGATCTCCAGGACACTGGCCACGAGGATTTACTTGACACCACCACACAATGGTTTCAACAACCTGCTGTTTACAGGCACCCCAACTGTGACCCTGACGTCTTGCTCTACTAACACGAGAGAGAGTGAGACACACACACATGCGCTCACACACAAGCATGCACACACACAGAGATAGAGAGAGGGGCATGGAAAATAAAATGGGGGGGGGNGGGGGGGCAAATACTACAAATTTTGTTTGAAAAACATTGTTAGTTGAGCATTTTTTCCACAGAGGCTTTCATTCCCAAATGCTGCTTCGCTTCGTTACACTGGAAAACTTTCAAAGTTCATACGGCCAGCACATCTCTACAACCACTCGAAACGGGAATGTAAATCATTCACAATTTTTCATAAGATATTCAAAGTTCCAATGTGAATAATTCATAAGTTATGTGCAATTATTAGAATTTTTGAATATTCACACACCCCTACCATCAGATAGGTGTAGCTGAAATGTATAAATTTTGCTTGACTGTTGCAACGTACTGGTAGAAGGTACGTCCGAGAGGCACACCAGTAATAAATATGCTTGGGAACAATCGGAAGAGGTAGGTCATTAGCATTTAGTGCCGTTTGATCCTGCTGACTACGCATTCTGAGGTGATGCTATCAATGCTGTATCTTCATAGGGACGGAAGTCGGTGATAATATGTCAATTTTTAGAAAAAATCTTTTGAATTTAATTGAATGTATTTGTGGTCAATTTCCAAAAGTTAATTTGGAATATGAAATTTTCAATAATTTTTGATCTCTCAATGAACATTGCATGCCAGTTGAAGCAAATTATTTCAACTGAACTTTGAAATTTAATTTTACAAGGAGAAATTAACACAAGTGGTAATTGGTATCTCCGTAATTCACAATTTACCTTGCTTGTTAGAGAGGTGCTTAGAATTTAAATTTATTGATACGTGTATATTTTATTTTTCAGTCAACAGGTAATATTTTCTGAACAGCAGTAATTTCACAGTAATTCCAATCTATTTGTTTCTAATAAATGCACTCTACATTTGATGTAATTTTCTTTCTGCAATAAAACCTGTTTTTCTCACACTGTTGATTTGTCTTGTCTATGTAGAGTTGATTCTGCATTTATTTCAAAGTGGTTTATTATTCCGAATAATTGTAATTGTGCATTCTTTGAGTGATTTCATTAAGTTGCACGTATTTGTTCAGATGTCACACAGTAGCACTGATACTCTTAATGAGAGTATTCAACTTACTTGCATATTAAATTAAGTTTTATGGAATGTAATTTGTTATTTATATACATTTGTGGCACATACTTCGAGCTATCATCTCTGCTGTTTTCATACTAGCCACTTTTACCAGCCATGACACGGAAAAAATTTAATTGGTTCCAAACAAGGTACTCTTATACATGTACACATGTACCTTGGTATAGTTCATTTCATATAAGAAGGCCACATTCTGACAGTCAGTGAGTGGCAACTTAATATATTGAAAACAAATAACCTGCCATTTACAAAATCCTGTATCAGCTGATGCACGAACGAACAAAAGTTAATATTACGTTGGCTATTCTGAGAGCAGTGCCGAAGCACATCACACAAGCAGAAGATACGCGGATAAGAAAGAGTTCGTAGATTAATTAATACATTTTATTTTACGTGGTCATAAAACAGCAGTTTTTAGTTTTAGAAACGAAACGTCGTGATAAAATAGTAATGTATAGGTGTTCAAAATGAGATGCACAAAAAAACGATACGTATCCAAATGTGACGAAAAAATCCAAAGTTTCCAGATTCTCAAACCAGGTGCTGCCATCTTGTGAGTTAAAAGCGCACCATCTGTTGCAATATGCCCTTCCATGCCATCTGTTATCCATATCCCGAACTACACCCAGAAACATATTATAGTTTTGTTGTTTAAAATAACGTATTCACGCGCATATACAAATAATTTTATTTTCCCGCGAGCTCTGTATAATTTTTAAAGTAACATATATTTCGTGTACCGCGTTTACGAACGACCCTACACACGTCCACCAAGCTCCGTTTACGAATGCAGCGCCACCCAAGCAGTTCACCAATTGCCACACGGAGCAGCACCTCCTGGACGCGCTGACTCGCCACATCAAAGCCTATTCTTGACACACTAGTTGATGGCGAATGGATACATAAACGAAAAGACACGGCGATTGTCAACTGTCAAGAATGTGGCCTTCTTATATGNTGGATACATAAACGAAAAGACACGGCGATTGTCAACTGTCAAGAATGTGGCCTTCTTATATGGTACACAGTATATTTACAGTTGGTATTCAAACATCTGGATTTACCATGAATGCAGTATGTCGTGTGGCACATACTGGAGTATTTGCCATTTCCAAAAAATTTGTTGGTCATAATTAAAATCCACTGTGTTTGCCATATGTCCAGTATTTGTGCTCAGACTGAACACTTTAAGGAGGTTATTGAGGAAGTATGATTGAGTTAGTTAAGGCATATCAAAATAAGAATGGGGAATGTTTCGGAGAAAAATGCTGTATTTGAGGTATGTTAGTAAAATATTTTGGTGCCAAACAAGAAGAAAATGTGAAGAGCAGTTAAATGGAAGTTTGGAAAACATTGGGAAATGACTGGAAGACAGTACTGGCAATGAAATGATGCTCGAAAGACGGAGGGAAAATTATGACTAATAATTCTGCCTGCTGTAACATCAAGATGCCATCAGAGGTTTTTCAATACTATTTTACACAGAGTAGTGTAGAGTGAAATAAATATTATATAATGTATCTCTTCATGCTGTGTACGGCATCATTATGTTGAAACACCAGACTGGCCTTATTGTTCTGTAAAATGAAAAAGGTATAACTATACCTGAATATTTTATGACTTTGAAAACTAGTTGATATTTACTTTGATCAACAAAGTCCTTATTTCTGTGCGAATTTTTTGGGCATGTAATCTTACATATTATTTTATCTTTGCACGTACATAAAAGTTTAACATTGCAAATTAGTTGCGTTTTATAGTATACAGTATGTATTACACCTTAAAAACTCTAAGTAAGTCAAATTTTCCTTCTTGGTCCTGTAATAGATCCACTGTAGATTATAAAATGAAAGTACTGTAATGTTTAAAGTAAATATTTATTTAATGTTTTGTTTTGTTTTGTTTTGATCTAGATGTTCATACAATGTTGATATTTTCAAATAATTGTATATAGCTCCAAGTTAGTTATTTTCATTTCTGTTTAAAGTAATTTTAATGGTAATTGTATACCTTCCATCCAGTTTACTAGGAATATTATTTTCAGTCATTTTTAACCTAAATACAGTATATATTTAATTATTGATTTTCAAAGACAGTTTTATGTTAATTTTTGGCGTATAATTAATTCTTTTTCAGCTTTGTTTTAACATTTAGGTGTATTTCATTTTCTTGTTTTTAGTTTTTAGGGTTTTCGCTTTTCTGGAAGTAGTTTTTTTTAGTAGTGCTGCGTAGGTGTGAAGTTGCCAGAAGTGAGGCTTTTGGTGCAGCCTTTGATTATGGCGTACGTATTAGTTACCACTGGGATTATAGTCTGTATAATTCCTGATGCCATCCTAAAGCAGATAACTATTATGGTCCCAGAAGTTAGTCTAAATGTGGGACGCCGCACCGTGTGAACAAGAGGGCATGTGCGTGCAGGAATTTTATTTTCAGAGTGGTTTCCGTCCCGCCATTGTGGAAGCGCTACTTAGCGCCTCGCACCACGATGATTGGTATGACACCGTGCTTAAGGAAAGTGACTCCATCCGTATATTGATGACGGAGGGGCAGGTGGGCATTAACTTTGTATTTGCTTTGAACACTTGCAAACTTCTCTCAAACATTTTAATGTTTTTGAATATTTTCAACATGCAGGTTATGTATTATATGCGCCAGTAGTCTGTATGTTCTAGATGCTGTAGTTAGCGCCGGAGGAATTGAGTTTTAACTACTTCGAAAAACATTTTGATGTGATTAATTAATTTTTTAGCTGGATTTGATTAGTGAGAGAGGAAATTGGAATTTTTATTTCTGGTAATTTTTTAAATTATTATTTGTTTTGGAGCAGTAGAACTTAACTTTTATTTTGATCCATCTCTGCAAGACATGAATTGATTTTGAAGTTCATATTAATGAAATTAATTTTTCTATGGACAGTTGAAAAGCAGCACTCATCAAATTTTATTTTTCCATAATTTTAATATTTTTAAAGATGGGGGTTATCTGAAGTCGTTATACTTGTTAATCAAATTTGGGAATTTTAATTTTCAGTTTTCCTAACCAAAAGTTGGCACACTAAATGCAGTAATTATAATTACCTTTGCTACTATAAAATTGCAGTAAATAAATTAGTGTAAAATTATTCTTCCTTTCATTTCACTGGTAGTTAGTGTAGCCAGTAGAAATTTTATTTGAGTTTTATTCTGTGAAGTGCTGTCTCTCTTTATGATTGAGTGCCTGTGTATCGCAACTGCTACTGTTAATATCTACGTATTGTTCACTCCAAGAATGCTACCAATATAATCACACGCAAATATCTCTCTAAACCATTTAATAATTCTTCACGTAGTAATAATAAATACTTATACAATTCCTGTGTTATTTTTAATTACAAAGCATAACCAGTTAATGTTTTTATATTTTAGTTACGTAGCTAAAATTAAACGTATCTAGTGAAGAAACAACAGACCTCAAAATTTTTAGTATGTGAAAATATGACAACCCTAAATTTTTTGTAGCAAACACTAAAATAAAAACAGTTTTATGTTGGGGTAATATGGTAGACAGAGAATGATACATTCATGTTTGTTGTTTGCTCACATGATGTAAATCGTAAATAGGTTATAGTTAAGGGGCGTTCACACCTGTGCAACTTCCAGTGCGCCTTGGAGGCATGCACCTGTTGCAAGTAGGCGCATGCAACGGTGCAAGGAGAGGCAGGTCTCTAGGCTGTGCGCACGGGCCACAGTGCGCAGATGCAAGTACGCGCAATTAGCTCCCCATCCCAGACGGGGATCTACGTGCAACACTTGTGCGCCTTCCTCTGATCGGGTAGCTTCAATTATATTGCCTGAACCGATTTGTTCATTCTGTGTTGTTGGTATGGCTGACTAAACAAATGACAAAAATCTCGAATTTGTTGAAAAACTAAGACATTCCCATGTTTGTGGATGTCTAATTGTGCAGATTATAAAGACAGAATAAAACGCAGTGACTCTCTACAGTTCCTCAAAAACAGATATGACATGGTGACAGCAAGAGCTGCCCTTAACAAAATATAATGTCTCCGCTCTTACTTCAGACGTGTCCACAACAAATACATGTCGAAAAAGAAGTGGTTTAGCAGCTGATGAAGTCCCAAAGCCATCCTGGTTTTTATAGGAGCCGCTTCTCTTCATTATGGACGGGGAAAACACAAGGACAGGAAGAGAAACATTCAAGTTGGCAGATACGATGGCGAGTGTTGATTTGCTGCCACCATGCAGAAATAAGAAAATTAGGTTGTGTATACACGTTCAAAATGATTTTACATGGTTGGTTATATGACTGCTATCATTTCAATTGTTGGTATGTTGAATGCTTTAATTGTTGGTATGTAGAATGTGTTAACTGTTGGTTTGTGGACATTGCAATTGTTGGTATGTTGAATGTTTCTATTTTTGGTATGTTGAATGTATCAGTTTGTAATTTGAACTTTTTAATTGTTGTAATGCCAAGCACAGTTCGCAAGAATTTAATAGGTAATTAATGTATGGCTCCTGCTTTTGTAAGATCTCTTATTTGTTAATTTATAACTTTATTGAAAACGCTAATATAGTACTGAATGAAAAGAATAATAAGTTAATAATAAATGTTTACAAAACAAAATCTGCTAATTTAGGACATTACGTATGCAGCTTGAACAAACCTTTGGTTTTAAGTAGAGTGATCATTGTTAAACTCATCTTGTGTTTATTCTGTAAATCACAACGTATGCCTACATACATCACCGTAATAAAATTTGTGTCACATAAATAATACTTTAAGACAAGTGCAACAAATCAAAATGGCAGTCTTTTTCCAATTTAAACAATTCTGTCTTGCGTGGGAACTCATCCCTCGTCAAATGAGAAATGGTGCATAAAATTTCCTCAAAAAGCTATTACGTTCGATCTAGGAGTCTGTGGAATTCGTGGAAGGTTTGCCAGTCCTGAAGAATTTGCAACTTCTTCGGTCCATCTGCCTGGCACATTATTTTCTTGCTACGTGCTCTCATGGTCTACATAGCCAGGAGGACAGTAGAGTTGTGATGATGCCGTTCTCCTACGAAGAAAATTGTGTAGGCAACACATGCAAGAACAACACTCTCGATCGACATGGGTTTTCTGGAAATCCTCCACACAGCAGCCAGAAGCCCAAATCCGTTTTCAACTAGACGACGTGCCCTTGGCAATCTGTAATTGTGTAGTTGTTTTGAAAATCCTGTAGCTAGTTCACCAGGGTAGGGTCTCATTATGTATGATGTCAAAGGAAAAGTATCATCTGCAACAAATACCTATGGTGTAGGCAGGCTGCTCTCCGATAGAGGTTCTGGATCAGGAACGTCTAGAGCGATGTAAATTGAGGTTTGTAGGAACACCCCAGCATCTGACATCCGACCTGGCTTTACGATATTCTATATCTGAATAGATAGTTCGCATCAACAAGGGCGAACAACACAATGCTGAAAGTCAGCTTGTAATTGAAGTAGCTGCTTCCACTGTTGGAGGGGCATTGCACAACAGCGTTTTTCATCTAAAGACCCCAAACAATGGGGGAAGTTCTACCGTATCTCAAAATCTCCTGCAATATCCAAACATTCTTCTTTGGTACTGGGAAACTGAAAAGAAAAAAATTATAAAGTTGTTATAATATGCACAGCTTTGTAATTGTCAAATCAAATTGTCCCAACTACTTACCTCTGTTATCTGTTTCAGTGTATTATTTTACAAATGTCAATAACCAACGAGCGTGGTATGAGGTGGTAGGATCATTGTAGGTCTGACAGGAAATATGATAATTAAGGCGCCCGTCTACCTAGAGATATATGGGGATTTCAGTGGTGACACCATAATTTTATTGATGGTAAGTCTGTACTTCAGTCCGATGCAGGTTTTTATCGTAGTTTCATGTGGATCCTGTTGGTTGTTTTTCAGATATAGTCTGTTGAAGAAGCTGTTTTTTTTTTGCCATTTTGAGGGGCTTCAAAATGATATTTCTAATTAACGTCACATTTTGAAACCACCATTCAGACATCGTCTAAGATGTCTGTTCTTTTTGTGGCTATCTACATTGGATAAACGTTAAGTAGTTTTGAAGACCAAATGTTTTCCTAACACGCTGCAATGCAGTTCACGAGCCGAATAGGCGGGCGCCTTAACGAACTCCCTAAACACACCTGCAGGTTTTTAGGATCACTGACATACAAGACAACACACACACAATTTATGAAGCACAACACTACGTCCGCTGCGGAATACCAATCACACGTTACCAAGCAAGGAAGTGGTACATTTGTAAATTAACACCAGCATGCTCTGTAACGAAGCGCCAGTTGCCCCAGAAAACTATATCCAATAAATTTTATATTACCATATCTCATTCTGTTCATTCAACTTTCTAATTACTGAAGAAATGCACAATACATACCAAATTCCACGCATTTTTTGTTGGAATTGTACCTACTGTAATCTTGATTATCATATATAGCACACCTCCTTTGTTTTCTTATTGGCAGCGTCGGTTGCCATTTCAGATCAGAATACGAAAGGTTGTTTACTTGTTTATCAGACAGTACATAATACTTTATGAACACAAACTTTTTTTTATTTGTTTTGTATTTACTTTTGGTTGTTATTCAGCTACGACATATTTGGTAGCATTCAACATTTAACTAAACCAGTATAACAACATGGCAGAACTATCTGTAAAAAATAATAAGAAGGTGCATTTAAAATTAAAGCATGGCCGGATTTATTGAGTTTTTTCTTCCCCCTCTTTTGTTGGTGCGTTGTGACAGCGAAATATGAAGGTGATCATTTACAAGCTGACAGTGACAACTGCAATGAAAATAATTATGCGTAAGGTGAAAAGCGATATTGGGAAACAATCCAGTTACCTACTGCCAGCAGCAAGACCTCAAACACATGTGTGAGAAGAAGAGAAAAATGACAATGTAAATCAAGGCTTCTCAAAAAAGAAGTTGATAACGAACACAAATAATTGCAACAATGAAACTGATGATGAAGCTATCGCCCCACTGAGGTCAGTTAACCNTAAGGTGAAAAGCGATATTGGGAAACAATCCAGTTACCTACTGCCAGCAGCAAGACCTCAAACACATGTGTGAGAAAAAGAGAAAAATGACAATGTAAATCAAGGTTTCTCAAAAAAGAAGTTGAAAACGAACACAAATAATTGCAACAATGAAACTGATGATGAAGCTATCGCCCCACTGAGGTCAGTTAATCAAAACCTACGTACACGTGATCATATCTCATCTATTGGGGAATGCACCTCAGATAAAATCGGAAACCTTGGCACCANCAAAACCTACGTACACGTGATCATATCTCATCTATTGGGGAATGCACCTCAGATAAAATCGGAAACCTTGGCACCAAGCGCTTACAATCATTAGCGCAAATTCTCATTCAACATGTGCTTTTTGATCTAGAAATGTCACCAGACAACCGAGTTCTGCCATCTGCCCCACACTTATCTACAACTTGTATATCCCCATCCAGCACATACTCGTGTTCTTCGGAGTCACATTCAAGTGTTCCACCTTGCAATACCGGGACATATACTCCTCCAACCCCGATTTCAGCAAACCACAATCATTGGACAGTGGACTAAACCTGGACATTTCACCTAATGTCACATCAGGAAGTAATTACTTTTCACTGTAAGACTTTGTTATATATCAGAAGCACGATAGTGTCCACATTAATGTTAATAATGTTGCTAATGTCNCTTTTCACTGTAAGACTTTGTTATATATCAGAAGCACGATAGTGTCCACATTAATGTTAATAATGTTGCTAATGTTGGTGACCAAAATTAAACCTAATTAAGGCATATTGTACTCTGTCCTAAAGGTTCTAACTGTTTAAAATTAAATAATTTGTCATGATTGTTTTGAAAATGTTCTATAACATTAAACATTTATTTTCAATAAATTTGGTACAATTTCAAGGCATGTACTTATAAACTTAATTTATCATAATGTTCCAGAGTTTTCACCGGAGCTTCTCAGACTTCTCGTATGATACTGCAAATAGAAGCTTTAGATACCTTAAACTGGAACATTAGGCTGGCGTGGTTGTCACCGGTGGCAAGAAACTGCAATGTCAAAAATAATCTTATAGCCTCAGGTATTTGATGTTGGATTTAGCAATAGACAGTCCAACCAGATGCAACAGTGTTTCAAAGTCCGTTGGAGACATGCGCGTCAAGATTTTAAATAGTTCACTGCTTGCTAGCCGTATCTCGTCCACTACACCCACACTCGACTTTCTGCTTCCAAGATATTTATTAACCCAGGACTTGCGCTTTTTCCTTCTACTTCGTAGTAAAATAATCCCATGGCGGCTGCAGCAGCAGCTACGCCATTCAGAGTCGACATCTCAACTCAAAGTGACGCATGCGTCTACCGCAGTGGGTGTAAATGAAAGGGGGCATGCGCACAATATTTCTCAAGAGGCATGTGGTTAGACGCATGCGTGATCTTGCATCTTTCATGCGCAGAGGAATGCGCACACGCACAGCAACTATGCGCAAGACGCACAGGTGTAAACGCGTCTTTGGGTGTGCCACCAGTCTTGGTAAAATTATGGTGCTATGTATTTGCACTTATTGATTGGTAGGAGTGAGGAAACATTATTTTTGTTCGTGACTCTTATCTCACAGCATTTTGTTTATATTGTATTGTTTAATATCTGTTTTCATTTAGATACCTACTGAGTTACAGGGAAAGATGGAGGTAGAAAGGTTGTGTGTGTTTGCATGGCAGGTCGTATCGGCCTGGTCGACTATGATTGTGTTGAGCTCAATAACCTCCACAGGCAGGTCTTGCACTCGGAGGCAAGTGTGGGACAGCCCAAGGTGCATTCTGCTGCAGAAAGCTTGCATAGGTGAGTGTGACACCACAGTACATCAAGTTTGTGTATGTTGATAGTTGGATTGCTAATTACATAGGAACTATGCATAGAAAGTACATGGATTGAAAGTCTGTAACCACTAAACATTTTTCGTGGTCCCAACAAAATTCCTATAAAAATAGTGCTAAAAATGTCAGTTTTTTATTGATTTTCAAATATTATTGTTTACAGTATTGATCAAACGAAATGTTCAGTCCCTTCGCCAAAGATTGCATGCTTCAATCGTTTGGTAACAAAGCGATAACAAAAAAATGTCTTAAAATACTGCTTAACTTTTAATGCCTGTCTGCCTGCCCAAGAGAGGTAGAGATTGGTGGGTACAGATGAAAGTAATTGTTCATCTGTCTGTTGGACAGGTAATACTTAAGTGGGAAGAGAACACAATACCATATTGACTTCTGTCCTTTGTGATTTTATACTGAAGTGTGCTTAAACTAAGGCTAAGTGTTGTACCACATCGCTTAGACTGTAAACAGTTTAAGGATACAGTCCAGTGTCACCAGTACCATCCTCAACCCTTGTGCTCCTGGCCATGTATCACTGCTCAAACAAAGCGTGGCCAGATCCAGCCCCAGGTAAATCATCAGTGGTCACATGAAGTATCTGTGGCTGTATGCGTTTGTTGTTTCCGTGCACATTTATTTAATAACTTCTTACCTATGTTTTGTACTAGTGCATTGTGAATATTATAATTACGGTCAACTCTCAATTAACTAGGGTAATAGTGGGGAGCAAGGGCGCGGTAAATCAAAATCACTGTTAACCTAAAATAGTTCTAATAAAATGAATTAATTAATGAAATATAAATTTTTTCTTATTAGAGTGATGTATTCTGTGCTAAATGATACCCCAGTTATGCATAAACAATCGCNACTTCTTACCTATGTTTTGTACTAGTGCATTGTGAATATTATAATTACGGTCAACTCTCAATTAACTAGGGTAATGGTGGGGAGCAAGGGTGCGGTAAATCAAAATCACAGTTAACCAAAAATATTTCTAATAAAATTAATTAATTAATTAAATATAAATTTTTTCTTATTAGAGTGATGTATTCTGTGCTAAATGATACCCCAGTTATGCATAAACAATCGATGAGAGTTCAAATTAATGAAAAACAGACTCACAGTGCCACACGTAGGTCGAACGCAGTGCACAATTGAATCCTGTGTTTACCTTTTTTGCCGGGGAAACTAGACTTTTACAGTAATGGAATGCTAATATTTCAACAGTTAGAGATGTTCTCTTCAAAATTATATCCGGGGCTCCATATGCTAATATGTGCAAAGCTAATGCAAAAACTCTAGAAAAAACTTATGCACTGCATAATACAAATTAAATGCCAGGAACTAAGACTGTTTTGAAACATACCGTCACTGCGAAATAAGAAATGTGTTGATGAAATGTATATTTATTTTAATTGGTATATGTAATTTGATTAAAANTACCGTCACTGCGAAATAAGAAATGTGTTGATGAAATGTATATTTATTTTAATTGGTATATGTAATTTGATTAAAATGCAGTACATGCCAGCTGATTCAGAACAGCATTTCCATTTTAAAATAAGCAGTTAAATGGATACTGCTTAACATTGCACAATAATTAACAGAAGAAAAATTATAGCACATAAACAAAGAATTTATGTGAGGGAGGTGCCACTATGTAATAAAGTTAGGTACTAATGACATACAGTATTCATCCACAAAATGATTGCCCTTACATAAAGTTTGCATCTGTATTGTCAAGTCAGAATATTTTCACTTTTTCGTGATAAGGTTCGCCTTCGCATAACTGTCATGCTGTATAAATTTTTCAATAAACATCTATTTTCAACTTTTTGATGAAATAATAGTCCTACATAATTATGTAAATGTAAATTATTCACTTTATGTATTGTCTCTTCATGCATAAGCAATACACAGCATTTTTTCATCATTTATCATTCCTTGCATCATGTCCTCGTATCGTTTCATCTTCCTTGCTTCATTTCCCTTCCCCGCCCAGTCAAATAAAAAGCTTCAGATACAAGCTGATGGCAAAATGGTGGAGACAAAGTGCTAGAAGGGCCTAATGTTACACACTTTTCATGGAGGAAAGAGCATGAAATTTCCACAACAATTTTCTTTTTTGCATTAAAGGGTNGAAAAATTATAGCACATAAACAAAGAATTTATGTGAGGGAGGTGCCACTATGTAATAAAGTTAGGTACTAATGACATACAGTATTCATCCACAAAATGATTGCCCTTACATAAAGTTTGCATCTGTATTGTCAAGTCAGAATATTTTCACTTTTTCGTGATAAGGTTCGCCTTCGCATAACTGTCATGCTGTATAAATTTTTCAATAAACATCTATTTTCAACTTTTTGATGAAATAATAGTCCTACATAATTATGTAAATGTAAATTATTCACTTTATGTATTGTCTCTTCATGCATAAGCAATACACAGCATTTTTTCATCATTTATCATTCCTTGCATCATGTCCTCGTATTGTTTCATCTTCCTTGCTTCATTTCCCTTCCCCGCCCAGTCAAATAAAAAGCTTCAGATACAAGCTGATTGCAAAATGGTGGAGACAAAGTGCTAGAAGGGCCTAATGTTACACACTTTTCGTGGAGGAAAGAGCATGAAATTTCCACAACAATTTTCTTTTTTGCATTAAAGGTTGTACCAGCGTACATTGGAATCCACAAGCTTAAAAACGCGTGTTATATAATCATTTCTGACATCTATAAACACATCTAGTGAACACATCATGACAACAATGTTCTGTTATGTTAGTTTTCTTTGCCTAGAATTTATCGCTATCCTACCTCACCTTACAGTACCGCCTACTGCTCTCTTCCTTCCCTTCCCTTTCACATTTTGCTGCTGTCCTGTTCAGGGTGGAGTTCCATTCATAAGAGATTGAGGGGAAGAGAAAAATATTGGCCAGTGGCAGCCAGCCAAAGGTAAACAGAGACAGTGGAACCAAGCCATCTTCACAATGTTTATTTTTAGAACTTACCTCTNATCCACAAGCTTAAAAACGCGTGTTATATAATCATTTCTGACATCTATAAACACATCTAGTGAACACATCATGACGACAATGTTCTGTTATGTTAGTTTTCTTTGCCTAGAATTTATCGCTATCCTACCTCACATTACAGTACCGCCTACTGCTCTCTTCCTTCCCTTCCCTTTCACATTTTGATGCTGTCCTGTTCAGGGTGGAGTTCCATTCATAAGAGATTGAGGGGAAGAGAAAAATATTGGCCAATGGCAGCCAGCCAAAGGTAAACAGAGACAGTGGAACCAAGCCATCTTCACAATGTTTATTTTTAGAACTTACCTCTNTGGCAGCCAGCCAAAGGTAAACAGAGACAGTGGAACCAAGCCATCTTCACAATGTTTATTTTTAGAACTTACCTCTGTAAACTAATGCGGAAGATGGGTGGCAAGGAGCGACTGTTACAATGACTGGCAGGGACAAGTTGTGCTTCATATCGAATTTAAACACTGCATTGGCATTTAAAATGCAAATGTTTTTAAATATATGAATATTTATTGCACTTTTGAACTGAATGGACCTGCACTGAACACATTAACTGGCAACCATTTGTGAAACTTTTTTCTTCTTGTACAACCCTCAACAATGCCCCATCCCCCTCTTTC
>NQII01002396.1:371523-385072 GCA_002778355.1 Clitarchus hookeri
AGTATGGTTCACAAGGGAATGTTTATACAAAAAAAAAAAACTAATGTTACCAAGATTGTGTTTAGGCCTGTAAAGTATAAACTGTTTGTGGGAAGAGGAAATGTTGTCAGGTTAAGCCGCAAACCAGTTGATCCACCCCCAGAAAATCGAGAGTTGACTGTATGTGAAAGACTGAGTATGGCTAAGCCAATTGCAAAGGAGAGAATGAGTGAGCAAATGTGAGCTCGTGACTCATGACGTGTGACCTAAATCCATCATCGCCACTGTTACACCTCACCTGTACTACTCCCACTGCAGCTAAAGACATGAGGGTACTTGAACAAGGGTTGGTCTGTCCGCAAGAGGTTGTAGATACCACCCGCCTGCCCATCAGTTACCGTTTTCACAACCCGACCTAGCTCGGCCACCACCCCCTACCTCCCCCTCACTCGCAGCTAGTCCGCGCAGCTGCTGTGGAGTGAAGGTAAAAAGGAGCATTGACCATTATCAATTGCTCTTTCACTGGACCAACAGCAGGAATTACTTAAGATACTTCATTGTAACATTTCCTTTCTCATAGTTATCCAATAATCTGTGAAGTGCCAACTTGGTATCTGGCGAACTCACAAAGGGTCCTTGAGGAATGGTAATCTGCTCAACACACGTGAAATTTCTTTCTTCCATTGAGTCCATGTGGCAACTGGCAACTCTTCATATCCCACCGTATACTTTCCAGCCACAGCTGCTGAATGAAGTGTTCAACCATTAGCACCAACAGGGGCAGCCACCCAGGTGGGTTTGTTTTGTTGTTTTGTTCATAGAATGGCTCTCGTCAACTTTTTTTGCATGCATGAGTGAACAATACTGGTGAACCAATAATGGGGAGTGGGAAGTGTAGTATGTCACTGAGTTTTAAACTGGACATTTTCAAGGATAGATTCCATCACAGAAAATCAGGCACTATGACATTAACATCTACTCTGTGGTACAAAGATTCCATCACAGACAATCAGGCCAAAGACTGTAGCAACCATCACTACAGTACAGTTTAGAAAAGGCCCTGACATACCCATCTCAACATCACCCGTTTGAGGCCATTTGCAGGTATTTGGCTGAGATCCACTCTAGCTCTGAAGATAATCTCTGTAGCTGATTTCACATGCTTCAACAAAGAGGAACACGGCAGTGACTGGATGCCTTTGATGACACGTATTACAAAATCATGGCAGTGGCAGACACTTTGGTCGAGTCATCTCGTACGGGCAAATCAATCTTAAGAAGGTGCACCACACACTCCCAAGGTGCCATTACCTACCATAAATTACCTACTTTTTGTGGTGAAATCAAGGTGTAGCAAACACATGCTAATCTCTTTGAAGCACTGGTTGCAAAAAACTCACAAAGGTTTAACATGGAGTTGCTATATTTGAAGACAGCATTGTATGGCAAACCCCTGCCCAGAGTCCAATTCTTGCCTCTCACTGAGGAAAATTCTTCAGGTTGCAGGGAAACTCCTTCAAAGGTGGTGCAATAACATGCTTATAATTGTTAGTTACCATTTAGAAACATTGGTCAGTGCACCACCAGTTATTGGAAATACTTGCACATTGGTGCAGTTATCAGTTGTCCACTGAAGGAATTATGAGTGTATGTNGCACCACCAGTTATTGGAAATACTTGCACATTGGTGCAGTTATCAGTTGTCCACTGAAGGAATTATGAGTGTATGTGAATACCTAGGATTGTGGCTTCTTTCTTTACTGGAGAGGAAGTTGGAAATTAGTCTCAGAAGAGAATGGGAACTAACCTTTATTGACTGCAATCAACTGCTGACCCTAGAGTAGTCCCATAACAGTTTTGGTGGGAAGACAGAGGATGTTGGAGTCGTTACGGGGGAACAAATGCCCAAGACAACAGACAAGATGTGCCAGCAGTCATACATGAAACACACTGGTTCAATAGCAGCACAGTCAGTTCTAGACCGAGCCAATGAGGGCTCACCTCAGTCCATCATGTGTATTGTTCTTCATTTGTTTACAAAGTGTCCACAGTTCTCACCTAAATTACCCAAGGAGCAAGTTGACGTTACAAAGTGGTGCAACCTGTGCATTATCATCTCTTAAAGCTAAGGAGTGCCCATCAAGGACAAATTGTAAAACCTTTGCCATACACACCACATAGCTCTTCTTCCATGTATGCCAAATAAGACATGACACCCTCTTTTGGTCACTGCTCCACCTGGTGATCCTACCTCATAAAATCTCATGTAATCAGATAGCCACTTGCTTGCGGTTTTCTAAACTTGGTTACCGTGACTGGTCTGTCGGTTATAGGAATGGGTTTCTTTGAAGCTATGTCTTATACCCCTGGCACTGTAACATTACGTAACNTAGCCACTTGCTTGCGGTTTTCTAAACTTGGTTACCGTGACTGGTCTGTCGGTTATAGGAATGGGTTTCTTTGAAGCTATGTCTTATACCCCTGGCACTGTAACATTACGTAACTGACACTATAGTCGGTGGCATGGTATTCCTTGGTTGCAGGAGAAGACTGCTTGTGTGATGCATCATGCATGGCATCCTAATAGGTAATGTATGTGCTTATGGGCTGCTGGTGGAAGTGATGCCTTTTCCTGAAACACTACGGGGCTTCAGACAGCAGCTGTTTGGATTGGTATTGTGTTTCACACCAACTAAGAGAAGAAGGTAGCTAGGTGTGTTGCTGGGCTGCTGTAAGGAGGCATGCTGATATTGTGGGTGTTGTGTTTTATGAGATCATGTTGGTGCTAAGGCCAGACCTGGTATCACTGATGGTCTTTGGGAGATAGTCATGAGCTTGACTTGCTCGCTCTGTACCTACACTTTTATTAGGGAAACTTGCTGTCTGGGGCCCCTATTCTGCAAGTGATAAACAATGTTTGTCTAATCTTCCAGTGCATGGAGAGAGCTTTAAGGTGTACCTGAAAGCCCTGAAAAAAAGGGAGATTATTGCCTATACCACTTGTTGCAGCAGAGAAAGCAATCTGATTGTGCAAGGAATTGCAAGTGCAGACTTAATACAGAAGCAGTTAACTGGTGATTAACTCGTCAGGCACAAGTGGGGAATATCCTGTTTGGTAAGATAGTCTTGTCTCTCAGAATCGACAGGTAAATGTAGAATGCTTTAGGGGCGTGATGGGGATTTCAGTAGGTAATAGCTTCAATAGGGATGAAAGATCCCTTTCCTTAAAGGATTAAACATTTGAAAGTTTGACTAATAGTGTAAATTAAAACTTTGTGTTCTGTTCAGTCAGGCATTCATCAGCTATTAAAAGTGATTTCACCTTTTTTATTATAAACTTGAACTAACTACGTTTGTATATCACCTACCTATTGTAGGTCATGAGGAGGTAATTGGCATAGTGTGTTTGTTGAGTGATTTTGGTAACAATATCTTTTGAAATAAACCTTCAAAATTATATCCCTGCACCTAAATGTATATATTTTAATGGTCATACTGATTGGCCTGCTCCTAGTAGAGTTGACGGCAATGTAGGGAAAGTAGTGCCATCTCTTGGTGTCATCTTTTGAGTTATATGTAACTGGAGCTGTTTTGGTCATCCCAGGCACAGACGTGAGGGAGCGATAAGAGTGACATTGACCTGCGTCCATATTGCTCCAGCGCATCTACATGCAAGGTTCTGAAATAGTGTGCAATGCTTCCGTTGTATCGCTGGAACTATCAAACTTTAAGCAGTTACCCTATAATTTTATTAGTGCAAAGTCTGTAGCAATGTTGAGTACATGTCACCGTACTAGTTTTTAGCTATGATGGAGAGCTTGAAAATAGTGTTTGTAATATGTGTGGTGTCTTGAAAGTAGTTTTTCATACCTCATCTTAAGTGTATTTTCTTTTTGTAGATTAGTACATGCAACGCATGTAAAGTAATTTTATATAAAAAAAAACACGTATTCCAAACACTGCGACACAGTTCAAGCTCCAAGTACATAGTCCTCTTTAAAATGGGACATTAAAATTTGTGGCACTTGGTTTAATTTTGTTCATGTGTGTTTTATGCACATATGAAAAAGGATAAGCATGTAACAATATCTTTGTATCCCTTACAATTTCATCCTACACCCCCTCCCCCTTCACAACTAGTTCTGGATCCGCCCCTGATACTGACTGCAACCTGAGCAGGAGCATGTTTGCGAGGTGGGTGCACGGTGCGTAGGCTGAACAGCGGAGTGCGGGTAGACTGCCTGCGCACCCAGCTGGACAGCAGAAACGCTTTGGATGTGCTGAAGGGCTACGACGTGGTCCTGGATGCCACGGATAACCCCCCCACACGCTACCTGCTGAGCGACGCGTGCGTGCTGTCGGGCCGGCCGCTCGTCTCCGGCAGTGCCCTGCAGCTGGAGGGACAGCTCACTGTCTACAACTACAAGGGTGGCCCATGTTACCGCTGCGTTTTTCCAGAGCCTCCGCCCCCTGAATCCGTCACCAGTTGCGGGGACGGAGGGGTGTTGGGTGTTGGTGAGTTAACACTGTTACTGTAGCAGCTGTGACAACTCTCGTCACTTTTGTCCCTTAAGTTTCTGTGGTCACTAAGATGATGTGCTCTTGGGGTGAGGAATGCAAACCAAGATGGCTTCATCCCAATTTCTGTATGCAGAGCTGGTATCAGTTAATACGTGGCTCACTATTCAAGAGATTGTTTATTTTGTTCTCAAAGTAATGAAAAATTGGAAAATTCAAATTTTCTAGTATAATCCAGTAGAGATTCGAATTTGTGAGGCCTCACAGTGCCTGAGAATGACCTCGCAAATTCATTTCAGACCGAAAACCCCTAAACCCCAAAAATTGCATTAAAATAGCATGTTTCGTGTTAAGTCAGCTCTAATTATCTCTAATCACAAAAATCACATGTTTTTTAAAAGGAAATATTAATTTATTTTAATAGACAGACGTCTTCTGAATCATGTATACCCATTAGGGCGTATACAAACTCCCCTTGTCCGAAAAAAATTTTGAACTTTGGGTGCTGAGTCATTTTAACATTAGCAAAGTGCGTTTCCAGTAGCTTCTTGAGAAAAAATCAGACGATGTATTAATGAAATATTATTTTAATTGAATAGGCAGACGTCTGCCAAACAAGATTATTCAGTACAAGTCCGATATAACGCGGCTGTTGGGGGACAATTCAGACCCGTGTTATAGCTACCTGCGATCTTCCGGGAGAGACAGCGTATATCTGAGTGGTGAAGGGCAGACCAGCATCAAAGCAAGAACTACTCAAATACTGTATGTTCCAGGCAAAGGATAAACTTTTTCTACCAAGGACTGTGTTTTTCGCTGTGTGTTTGTGTTTGTCACGAGGGTTTGGGAGGAAGTGAGAAAGAGAAGGGCAGAAACTAAACGCAAGGAGTGCTATGGCGGCAGGAGCGAGGCTGGCCGAGTAAGTCAAGGTTATGATAGTCATAAAGACATTCTCCCCTCTGGAGAATGAGCCCCTGTTCCAACTGGCATTTTTTGTTAACAAAATGGTCATGTAGCCCATTTTGTCTGCAAATTACTAAACCGCCATCATAATAGTTGTAATGACGCAGTTATAATAATTATCAGGATACTTGGTTCATTTTCTTTCGTTTTGCGAGGCTTGGTAATAATTTATCAGGGTTCGATGTTAAAGCCGTGGTAGTTATGTTTATCGGTCATACATCTGCTTTTTCGGAAATCTTAATTTACCCAGTTAGCAAATTGTACTGTCTGGATGCAATTTTCACGTTTAGGGGGTTCCACATGGGTCGAAATGGGACCATATTGGTTCGTACAGACAACTTGGTTGTACAGACAAATTTTGGGGGACCGTGAGTGTGTGTAAAATCAAGGTTTGACTGTGTGTCTATTGTCTTTCAAAGTGAATTCGTAGGCTTAGTATGATCTTTCCACATCACCTGACATGTGCATAAGAACATGTATGTAAGAGACAAGTATATTATGTGTTCACAATCATTTTGTGTTCAAAGTGTCAAGAAAATAGTTTCTTTTTTTAAAGTTAAAAGTAGTGAAAATATAATTCCAATGTATTTTTTACTACGTGACAATTAATTGAAACATAAATTTGCTTTCCAAATTTAATATTTNAAAATATAATTCCAATGTATTTTTTACTACGTGACAATTAATTGAAACATAAATTTGCTTTCCAAATTTAATATTTAGATGGAACAAGTAGATTATTTCTTTGCATTGTTCCCACTTTCAATCTTTGTATGGATGTCTCACATACATGTCAGGAAATGAAATATCACTTAAAATGGTAAAAGTAAAGTGACGTTAACCCGTTCCCATTACGTTGAGTGTTGAGAATAGTAACTGGCAAGATATATGTTTGCCAGATCTGTGCGGGCTCCAGTTCCAGGTACAATTGGCGTGCTCCAAGCCTTGGAGGCTATCAAGATCTTGGTGGGATTGCCCGGTGTGTTGAGCGGTCGCCTGCTGGTGTTTGACGCGGCCGACTGCTCCTTCCGCAGTATGTATCTACGTGGCCGCAACTCTGGTTGTGCCGTCTGCGGTGACCAGCCCAGCGTCACCCAACTGGCAGACTATGAGCAATTCTGCCGCTCCAAGGCCTGTGACAAGGTGTGCTTTGCCTCGCGTGTGTGTGTCTCTCTCTCTCTCTCTCTCTCTCTCTCTTTCTCTTTCTCTTTCTCTTTTTCTGTTTCTCTGTTTCTCTCCCCCCCCCACCTCAATTGAGGGTTATCATTGCCGCGCCGCCTGGCCTCCGTCTTCTAAAAATGGCAACTGCAAAGTATTCCGCATAAACAAAACTTTTGTATTTATGTCAAAATGCCTCAACACTGCCTTTTAATTGCAGAACACGTGCGCCGTGCGTAGCCTGCCAGCTCGGCCGGCTGTTGCNCAAAATGCCTCAACACTGCCTTTTAATTGCAGAACACGTGCGCCGTGCGTAGCCTGCCAGCTCGGCCGGCTGTTGCTGAGCAGACAATGGTATGGTGCATGTGTACGTGCGGCATCACACACACACAGCTGCTGTTGGCTGTCTCATTCGACGAGAGAGAGAGAGAGAGACAGCGGGACAAACGAAAAAGAGGGGAAAGGTGGGAGAAAGAAAAGAAAGGGAGCGAGCNGCTCGGCCGGCTGTTGCCGGGCAGGCAATGGTATGGTGCATGTGTGCGTGCGGCGTCACACACACACAGCTGCTGTTGGCTGTCTCATTCGACGAGAGAGAGAGAGAGAGAGACAGCGGGTGTTTGCTTTTTCTCCCCTTTCCACCCTCTTTCTTTTCTTTCCCTCGCTGCAAGCTTGCTTGGAGCTGTAGTTTCTTTATAGAAAGGGGCTGGAGGTGGAAAGTTAGTACGACAAGCGAGAGGGAGAAATAAAAAAGAGAAAGGAAGCGAGCAAGCTGGAAGGTGGCTGGAGGCGATACAAAGCAGAACTGTTGAGGACAGGCAGGCTAAAGTATGGTACGACCCTTACGTTTTTAAACGCAAGTGATGAGCTATTCATTTGTTATTATTTTTTTGACTACCTTAGATACTAAGTTAAAATATTAGATTGTNAAACGCAAGTGATGAGCTATTCATTTGTTATTATTTTTTTGACTACCTTAGATACTAAGTTAAAATATTAGATTGTACTGTTTGTTGACAAATTTCTGAACATGGTTTAGGGGGAAGGATGTTTTAATGCCAATATCTCGTAAATAAGCCGCACCCCACTTTTTGTAATTTTTTTGTAAAAATGTGCGGNTAAATAAGCCGCACCCCACTTTTTGTAATTTTTTTGTAAAAATGTGCGGCTTATACACTCCGAAATACGGTACTTTGTGAACTTTGTCTATAATACGTCAGCCCCGCTCTTGTAAATGTATATTGTGCCGACGTGCCATGCAGTAAGGGAAAGACTGTCCACGGAATTGACTATACTTCAGAAAGTTTTATCAGTTGCACGTTGTAACGTTGGGCGCTACAGTTAAACCGCCCAACGATAATTGGCCAATTTGCGCTCGACTAGCTCAGAGGTAGTACACGAGACTCAATAAAATGGACACCGATTAATTAAGAAATAAGTTCAAGTTCTAGAGTAGTTTGTTCTATACTTTATTTATCATTTAGTGACACAGTTCACAGCCGAAGTTCAGAATATGCAGAATACGAAACGTTCACAGATAATTAGACATGGCCAGAACGGAGCCACAGTTGTTTACGTAATTATTATGTTCTTAAAGACTGTTCTGAATAATTAAGACATGCAGCTACCTCCCACACCGGCAAAGAAATAAAATAGCAAAGTCTAGTTGCCGATGTGGGGGTTTCACGTCACGCCCGACGCGGCCTAGGCGAGCATTGTAAGACGACTCTCTTCCACCTGACCTCGCCGTAGACTGACTTCCACTGACCTGCCCTCAAGGGCGACTGACCTGAAGCACTGCTTGACCTGAAGTGAAGTGAAGGGCGACAGGCACACGTGTCTTTTGTTGCCTGCACCCCCCTCTCCTGAGATAAGGGATGGCCATGCACGCTCTCCACACGTTATTGAAACTCCGTCATTCAAAACTAAAACTGTTGACGCAGTCTGAAAGTTTCTAAATAATGCTGACGCTTACAAAAACTAAAACTTTCAAAACAGCAACCGGACGCCTGATAAACGTACTTATCATGGTGAAACAAACCACCACTGCTTTTAATTTCAAACCCGATAAAAATATTACGAAGCCTAGCCAAACGAAAGAAAATGAAACACGTGTCCCGAAAATTAAGAATACTGCGTCATTACATTGTGGATTGACTAAGCTCCCAACACAACTGGTCCTCGCCAGGTCAACCAGTGTTCATATTGTCAGCCATGTTAAGTAATTACCTTAATCTTGAAGCCAAAAAATTCTTAAAAACCAAAAAATGTTTAATTCACTGTATTAAAAAAATTATTTACAATTTTATTTTTTGAAAAAACTTACATTTCTAGAGGTCCTTTTACCACCACCCTTAACAAGTTTTTTATTGGTTATTTAATCGATTAACTACTTACCTTCACCCATTACTCATTCCATCGCATGCAAGCATCTTGGTTTTGTTTTCATTTGCCATATGTTTTCATTTTCATACCTAGATAGCGCTGTTTTCACGATTTACCCACCAGACGAGCTGGTGATTTGGCCACCAGATGGGGGGCTATATTAGTTTGTTTTTTAAGTATAGGTGGTGCTGTCAGCACCCTCTACATTGAATAATATTTTCAACGCATTGGGGGGAGTTGATTTCTCGTTTTAAACATCAGGAGAGTTGCCGATTCAGCCGACAGGCGAGCTGTCGACACTCATATTTTTTTATAGGTATAGGAAAATCTGTAATTTTCATCCTTTTTAAAACGTAATTTTTCTAATTAGCGGTATACCTACATGCATGATGCGGAACTTTAATTATTTGCATAATTTACTAAAGCTATATAAATATTTTTTTAAATTTAAAGTTGTTCAATTTTAGAAAGTATTTTTTATTTAATTATATAATTGTACATATAGTACAATGGTACTTTATACAATACTTTTTAATTAAATTTATTTTATTTCTGTGCCTTTTGAATTTTTATTTTATTCTGACAAATTAGCTAAACTTAAAATAGAACACAATTTTATTCACAGACATATTTTTATTCCAATGAATTTAATACAGTTGTTCATACCCTCAAAAAATATTACAATATTCTTTTATGGATATGTATGTGTGTGTATATATATATATATAAAAACATCTCGCTATTTGCACTTTTGTTGTCCTTGTGCGAAAATATCATGACATATATTACACCGACACACTGTGCATGCACGTTATGTAGGTAACTACACTTTTGAGGACGTACCGAAATCACACTAGACCTGCTTGCAGCAAACCTGGTAGCGAGGTACTGATGAGAAATGTACTTCACATTTACAGGTCTTTGCAAGTCTACGTAAATGGTCAGTACTACTAAACTGCTTACTGCACCTGTTATACAAATATGACATACGGCAGGGATTCTTGGCACANGTAAATGGTCAGTACTACTAAACTGCTTACTGCACCTGTTATACAAATATGACATACGGCAGGGATTCTTGGCACAATGAAATTTTTCATGGCGCTGTACACCGTAGCTGTAAGCAAATGTCTTATCACAAAAGTGACACTGATGACGACTTAGAGGTTCAGGCAAAGATTTGGATGGACCTGTTGGAGTTGTAGGTGCTGGAGCTAAAGAAGCACGTAACGCCAGCAATGGTGTTCTAGGTACCTCATCCGAAATGTTCGATGGCTCCATTGAAGATTTTGTAGGAGTTACAGCTAAAGAAGTCAATGGTATTGTACCATCTGTAGATGATCGTGCTGCACCGGTGGCAGTAGATGCTGGTAGTGATATAGGTGTCACAGCTGAAGTAGTCGATAGCGCCATACCAATCTGAAACGATGGTACTGCACTGTTGGAAGTAGATGCCGCTAGTGATTAGACATCACAGCTGAAGAAGTCGGTGGCGCTGGTAAAACAGGAGACATCTCACTCGAAGAAGAAATTGATGGCGAGAAATCATTAGTGGGCAATATCCACTCCACTTTAACGTAACTGGTCATGGATTACCTGATGTAGAAGCTAGCTGAGACGATCCACCTTTTACATTAGCCTTTGTCAAACTAAGCCTCTCAGTTGACCCTCCATTGCTTATAATATATGCATATGCAAGCCCTATGATGTCATATTGATTTTGATCCATTCGTATTACATCATTAATACATTGTTCGGAAATTGGCCAGCCTATCAGCAGTTGCCACATGATTGCAGCTGATCAATCGCATGCAGGCAGGTAGGCAGGCTTTGGGTGCTTATCATTATTATATGTATATATATATATATATATGAACTACACAAACAGGGCAGTCCGTCACCCTATGGAAACTGCTCCAGTCAAAAACATTTACTCGCAGTACGACCCAGCAATGAGGAAGTCAACCCGAAACACAAGTGCCTGATGTGTATAGACCTCAGTAAAGTTTTGTATGACTTTGTTAAAAGTTTTTGAATAAAAAAAAAATTCTTTGTATGTATACGAACTTTATTTTTTATAACAGAAAATTGTATAAAATATATTTCAATATTCACGTATTATTTTGTATAACTATTTCACCATCAAGCAGATTTCACTCTCGACTGACTCCCGCCAATATGTTACTGATTTGCTGAAAACTAACGTATAATACATGAATATATTCATATATATATATATATGCAGATAATTCATCATGTTCATAAAAAGTGTTGTGTATCATCCATTTTTTATATGGCACATGGTCAATACTGTTTTACAACCTATTACCCGATGAATCATTGAGCTAAACGAACAGACTCTGGCAAACTGACCATCTACACTTCTCACTCGCGAGCATGGGCATGCTCACGATGTAGCACTATTCGATCGGGACTCGAACTGGCGACACACATTCGCCAACATCTTAGATGCCTAGAAGCAAGTCGCCCCTTTGCAATGCATTTCGCGAAACTTTTCACAAACCATTCATCCATTGTACGAACTTACCCTCTCGAATCATTTCACGAAACACATTGTGAATTATCCATCTGATTGGAGGAACATTTCAGGTACTGCTCTTTTAAGGAGCCTGTCTTATTCCCCCACAAGGCCTTCTGCTATACATTTCAAATAAATTATGGGAGCACTCTGAGAAAACCCAAATACTCATTTACTCCATAAGAAAACACACAGGTACTATTATTATAATATATATGTACATATATGTGATGTACATATGTTTATATATGTACATGTTCACACGTGTACAAGTATTTGGTTAAGGTAGAGACCCCAATTTTTACATTTTCCAAGGGACCAGGAAACGTGAAGAAGTCTGAAATTTGGGAAAATTATAATATGTGGTGAATAAAGTTTGCTGAAAATTGTTTTACATTGCTCAGCTATGTTCAGGAAGATTAAATATGATTGAATTTTCTGATTACCTTATTCTCCGAAACCTGTAGAGACTGACTGGTTGTTTACACAGTTAAGAGTATTAGTGGGCATTTGGCTGGGATGTCGCTAGTTTAGAGTCCTGGTCATGTTATTGTGAGTGCTGGGTTTTGTTGATGCAATCAAACACCTAAATAATAAATAAAAGATTCCCGAGTACATGCCGGGTGGTTGCAGGTAGAAAGCGTGCACTTGCTCTCGGAGGAGGACCGAATCTCGGCAGACGCCCTCGGCGAGCTTCTCCGCAGTGGGAAGAAGCACTTGCTGGTGGATGTGCGCACGCCTACGGAGTTTGAGCTGTGCCACGTCCCAGGCGCAACCAACATGCCGATGAAAGACTTGCGGCGATCAGCCTGTCTTGACGCCTTGAGGGAGTACATCCAACAGCATCGCGATGGACCTGAGTTTCCTGGTGAGCTGTTGCCTATAGCATGGCCATTGTAATGTTTTGACATATTATTGATTTTATTTGTATACTCCGTTCACAGTTACTTCACACTTTTCGAAACAAAACTTTGAAAAATCATCCCAAGTTTAACATTCCTGCCTGTGGTTTGTAAACTAATCATATGCGACAAACATTTCATAATGTTATTAACATTAAAGTAGTCTAAATTTGATTAAACAAAACTTTCCATTGTAAATTGTTTCTAAATTACTTAAAATGTTTGTTTGAAATCAAAATGAAATAAAAATAGTGAACTTCTTGCTTTCTGATGATGAGCAAAAAATACAATGCATAGGACATAATCTCTTCACTTTTTTTTCCAGGAATCTAAAAATATCAGGTAGAGCATGTTTATTTTTTTTCTGAACTTGCTTTTTTCTCCACATTTGTTAAGTTGCCCAGTTCTTTCAGCAGAGTCAGTTTTTATCATATTTTACTCTTCTATAATAAAAAACTTCTCTGAATTTATGATCCATGATTGTGTGATTTTAATCATAAAATACTTACTAATTTGTATTCAGTTGTGATGGTGAGGTGGATATGACTTTGAAGTTGGCAAAATTGACTACATGAATAATTACTTGATCTCTAGTGTTTTCCCTTTATGCAAAAACTACTTAGTGTTATCAAATAAAATTTGTGCACATACTTTCAATCTACCTAGTTAAGTAACAGTCGTGATAAATGTTTTTTTTTTCTTCAAGTGTAAATATATTTCAATGTGTCATTTATGTTGGCCGATGAAGTGAAGTTCTAATGAAGTGGCCGTTCCAGAATCTTTACAAGGTTATATGTGTGAAGACGAGTTTTGGACGTACAAAAATGGTTTATAGCTGTGAATGACGCTTATGCCTGGTAATTATTTTAATACCACGTTTGGTTATACATCACAACTTTGTAACTTTTTGTATGTGTTTTAAATACATTTGCGTAATGTGCTGAGATGTTTCAGTAAATTGAATATTTGCCAAAAACCGCTTAAATTGCTCAATAGTGCTACAACCTCGGTCGGAAAGAACAAAATAATAATACACTGAAGAGCCAAAAAAACTGGCACACCTGCCTAATGTCGTGTAGGGTCCCCGCGAGCACGCAGAAGTGCCGCA
>NQII01002396.1:385092-443114 GCA_002778355.1 Clitarchus hookeri
CACGCAGAAGTGCCGCAAGACGACATGGCATGGACTCGACTAATGTCTGAAGGTATGCAGGAGGCAATTCACACCATGAATCCTGCAGGGCAGTCCACAAATCCAATCTGCGCCAATTTGAGAAAGGGTTGCATGTCTGTCACGTTTAATGATTCTCGTCAGTCGTCGTTTGTCCTGTTCTTTCAGGATCTTTTCCCGGCCGCAGCGATGTCGAAGATGTGATGTTTTACCGGATTCCCAATGTTCACGGTACACTCGTGAAATGGTCGTACGCGAACTTCCAAATGTTATGGCTACCTCGGAGATGCTATGTCCCATCTCTCGTGCGCCGACTATAACACCACGTTCAAACTCACTTAAATCTTCATAACCTGCCATTGTAGCAGCAGTAACCGATCTAGCTGCCGACCGCATCGCGTTACTCTGATTGGTTCCATAACTCTGTTATTTGCATACGCACGCGGATACCAGTTTTTGTGGCTCTTCAGTGTAAAAACAATGCATTTTGAAAAAAAACTTGAGGGGAAATAAGTCACACTATGGTAGAACCTCTATATATTGAACCCAGGATGATTGAAAGTCAGCTTCCACGGAACATATTTTGTGGTCCGATTTTTTATTTATCTGCATTTCAAGCCCACATTCATTGAAAGTTCACATTTATTGAAAGTTTTTGTCGGTCCTCTGAGAAACGATGGCTAGAGAAACCACTGTATTATTGTGCGTGCACGAGTGCTGCGAGATTGTTGACATTGTTAGCTACCATCCTTTTTTGTCACCGCTAAGGTACATAATAAAATAAGCAACACGAGTTGTGTGCTCCAATTTCTGCTTATTTCGTTGGTACTGGATGTTTGTTTCTTTTAACATTTATTCTGGGTACGACTACCCTATCCTTTCATCGAAATAACTCAACATCTATGGTTCCCTCTTACATACCCAGTTAAACAGTCATGGCAAAATTTGCTTCATGTGCTATATCATGCATTAACACCAATCGAACCATTAGCAATACAGAAACCGTTAAAAGTCATAAAACTGAACTAAATACTGTCAAAAATTGTGATCATTAATTATGTACATGCTCTTTGAAATATGCCAGTATTATTGGGACAGCTGAATATTGTAAACAATGTATTTGGCAATTGAAATATTAATGTCGCATAGTATCGTATTTGTTTACTTGTAGCGGAAGAATGCATTATCGGTACCTGCAAGGAAAACTTAAGCAGGGCTTCAGAAAAGTGTGAAGTAACCGTGATTGAACTATTATATTTTTGGAGGTTATTTATTGTATTCTGTAAATTATTATCCTTGACACCTCACCAGCTCTAGGAAAGGGCTAGGTGTTGGTCTCGTAGCTCTTTTTCTCCTTTGGGCTGTGATGCTGATGTGCCCTATTAATGGGGTTTACCAGTGGCCTAGACGTGCTTTATGGATGCGGTTTGGCGGGAACAGTGACAATTTGACCGCTTGACCTTGGGTGGTGCCAATTACGGACTGGTTTGGTATTCTACTGAGCTGGTACAAATGTGTTTGGAGCAGGTGGGGCGGAAGGGAACTCCAGCTTCCTGATGCTGTGCATCTGGACTGGAGATCAGGTCACCACTGGCTTTGGCCCTAGGTGGGTCAGCGGCACGAGTTACTGTGAAATACCCTAGCAGGTAATCTGGTGTGAACCCAAGCCCGACTCCGGTCTGGTATCCAATCAATGTTGGCATCACTCTGTAGTGTGACTTCTGCCCCAACTCTGTAAATATGAAAGCACCCTCCAGGACTCTCGGTAACCAGATTTCAGGTCGCTTCCAGTCCTATGTCGCAGCATGTTGGTAAACAGAGACAAATAAGATAGCAGGTGTCCTGTGAAACGAGGCTTGGGTGGCTTTAATTTGGTACCAGTGGATGGTGTGAAAGGGTAGGCCTGGGTGGGTCTTCTGGACAGCCAATCTCTTTTCAGCGCCGGTGCCCTGACGGGCTCGCAGCCCCTTCTTAAGTGTTCCAGAGGTGCAGTATCTAGCTCAACCCTGTAGACCTCAATAAGGTTCACAAAATCATTCTCTGTTTGTTCCTCCCCAATCTCCCCACCATGGTTCATCCTCAAAGAACAAGAAGGGCTCTCAGTCTGGTGAATCCGTGGCAGAAATGATTGAGACCCTAGACACACTGACCTCTGTGGCAACTGACGAGGCGGAGGCGATGCGTACATTATCATCATCTTCGGTACAGAGGGCGGCAGGACTAACCTGTCGCTTGAAAGGTATGGGGGAGCGTGTAGTACACTCACGCCTTTCCTCAAAGTCGAGTTGAGGATATGTGATAAAATGTGGCTAGCGGGATAAAAGGTAGAGAAACAAAGCAGTTTAACTATAAGAAGAACAAAACCTGGGTTCAGGTGGGCTTGTTTATAGTTGCTGATCTACGATGCACACATCAGCTTGTATCTGATGGTATTCCTGGAGGGCAGTGCCTAAGGAAGCCAAGTATCTGTTATGAAGACGTGGTGCGCATACGACTGGCGCGAGTGTAACCCTGTAGGCTCGGTGAAGCCGGCATAAATACTGCCAATGCATGGTGACTGTTACAACTTAATGTGATGGTAACAGTAACATTATGATGTGGCCAGGAAACTGGCTAGTTGGCTGACTGTCTTGAACTGATGTGCTGCGGAGCGATGAGAATGATAGACTAAACTTTCGCTGGGGCTTGAAGCCCCTTTAATGCTGTCCAACCAGTGGAGAGCAGGAGGTATCGGGCGGTGGACAAGAGAGAGCATGCGGAAGATTGCGGAAGTGGGAGGGGCAGAGAGACCCTCTCCTCGGTACAGCCGAGCTGCGTACTGCCAGCATGGCCAGAGGGGAAGGCGGCTGGCTCCCTTAAGATGAACCAGATAGGCTGATTTTAATAACACTAGTAACTGAGATTTTCATGCTAGAGTACTTTCCAGAATTTTATAGGATAACACATCACCTGCTGTTGTTTGAGTGGCATCTCTTTTCCCCAGAGGTGGGAAGCTTGTGGCTTCTTAGACGGGGTTCCATCTAGGTGTTCTGGGGCTGCCCGATTGTCATCTCTATTGAGTCTGTGTCAAGGTGGGAAAGAACTAGCTTGTGAATAGTTATATTCAGTAAGGAAGAATCAGAAAATATTTTTTTACAAGGGCGTATATTAGCCTTTGTATATGCCACTGAATTCCCCTCACTGTTTCACATCTTTTGCAACATCATAGAGCGAAAGGAGTGGGAATGTATGCACCTAACTGCACCACAATACTGCCCACTGATATGTATCAGTATGAGTGTGAGAGATGTGTGTGTATGTATATATATTACACAGTCAAAGACCATGATTTTCACTCTTAGCCATTTGAGCTACACCCGCACTTCTGCCATCTACTCAGCAGGGGGGACATCATGCCCTGCCAAGGCAGGTGTCCCAGCTCTCACGCCGCTGTTGACCAAAAAATTAATTACTTTTGATACAACACTGCAAACTGCAACACCCTTCCACAAGTGCTGAGACACCCATACCAAGCACTAGGCATGTGGTTTGACCAGGATCCTACCTAAACCCTTGATGTCTCTTCAGGATGTCATTGGAGCACTGTAACAGTGCAGCATGTTGACCATTCTCAGAGAAGGGCAGTGGGGAAACTGCGTGAGGAACGTGTCACAGTAGCTTGAAGAAGGTGTCTCGGCCTTCACTGGACATGCTGATAGTTGCCCATCTCTGGCGTGCTGCAGTCTGTATCTTCCAGGAATACACTGTTGGCACTCTGTTCGCCCTCTACCAACCTTCCAACTAGNAATTAATTACTTTTGATACAACACTGCAAATTACAACACCCTTCCACAAGTGCTGAGACACCCATACCAAGCACTAGGCATGTGGTTTGACCAGGATCCTACCTAAACCCTTGATGTCTCTTCAGGATGTCATTGGAGCACTGTAACAGTGCAGCATGTCGACCATTCTCAGAGAAGGGCAGTGGGGAAACTGCGTGAGGAACGTGTCACAGTAGCTTGAAGAAGGTGTCTCGGCCTTCACTGGACATGCTGATAGTTGCCCATCTCTGGCGTGCTGCAGTCTGTATCTTCCAGGAATACACTGTTGGCACTCTGTTCGCCCTCTACCAACCTTCCAACTAGAGCTGGTCTCTGTTTGGCTGCTTTATCCCGTCCAGCCCTGTGGCAAGGCATAAGTGGGAAACTAGCGTAGAGAGTGTGACAGTGGGTGTTCTGTAAGGGCAGGCACAGCCTAAAAGGGAGAGGGAACAAGCCGCGGTGGGGGGAGGGGACGGTAAGTAGAACTTACTGTATTGGCCTCCTGCAAGTACGTTGGCGGGCAGGATGTGACCAGCAGACCCAAGCACTTACGGAAAGATGCAACAATTGGGTGGGCCGTTGCTCCGTAGAGTCGGGGCTACCGGAAGGCGAAGAAGGAACAGAGGTTAGCAGCTCTTGCCTGCTCCTGCAAGAGTGTTTGCAGACCACTGGGACAAAGTAGGAGACAGAAGAAGGCAGGTTAGAAGAATAGCATCGGTTAGTAATAGATCAGCCAATTTGGAATCACTGATGGGAAACGAAACGGTGCAGCACATGTCTCTACTCACCAACCTCTGTTCATTCCACAGCATCTATACCTATCTGGGAAAGAGGAAAGGCACCTGGCACGGACGGAGCAAGGGACGATACTGAACCCTACATACCAATTTCTGTTTCTGTCCACCTTTTTCACCTTGCTTGTGACAAAGAATTGGTGGTCTTGGCAGGGTAAGAATCCACTAATCCACTTTGACCTTACATGAGTTTCGGAGGAGGGGGAGGTGGGCAGGCCTCTTTGCTAGCTTCACTTTTGGTGAATTCCTCTAGCGTGGTGGAAGGTGCGGGACATGGCTCGTTAATGTTAAATAGATGAGGGATAGTATCACTCATAGGCCATGAAGCGGCGCGTCTCTCAGCACTGGCTTTCTCTTTCAGTTGTTTTCTCAAAGCAAAATCATAAGCTTTGGAGAAGCCTACATGAAGAAAGCACACTTGTATAAGCTTCACTGGGTTCTTTTATTAACCGCACTGGCAACGTCCACCCTGGTGGTTGGAATAGGAGGTGAAGGGATGGCAGCTGAGCGTGTTTCGGCCCCAGATGTAAACAGTGTAAATAACAACCCCATGCAGTCAGTGTAGATAGAACCCTACCATGTATTGAGTTCAGCCATAACAACTGTGTAACCAAATCAGACGTGCTCAGTGTGCCGCTATTTGCAGCAGACTGCTCTTTAACTTTAATGCCTTTAGTACGCCAGTATTCACTAGCAAATGTGTGTCGTTACTTCTGTTGTGCATATATCAATTTAAGTCAGTATCCATAATATTAGCCACAAAGTATTGGGAACTGGTGTTACAAAATATCAAACTTTCAGTACATTATTCCAAATGGGACAGCACAATGTGTTCTTGTGGACCGGGTGGCTGGCCTGCGAGATAGTTTCAGCGACATGCAATTGTGTTTCAGTGCTCGTGGTTTGCCGTCGAGGTAACGACTCCCAGAAGGCTGTTGAGGAGCTGAGGGCATCCTTGGGTGACCTTGAAGTGTCGGTGCGCGATGTGGTGGGTGGGCTGTATGCCTGGGCCAGAACTGTTGACCCACACTTCCCTGTATACTAGCGTTTGCAACAGCATGCTGCGCTTGCCTGCCCTGCCACACTGCATGGTCACAGTGTCCTACGTAAGTGTATAAGATATTTACTTTTCTAAGAAACATTTACTATATTGCATTCACATCATTTAAAATTTTCTTGCATAGGTTTCACATTTTTGTAATTATATGAGGTCATGATATGACTTAAGGTCCTTTTTGAAAACTGCAACATGTAGAATCATAAACAACTATTAGCTATAAGAAAAATTCTGTGTCCAGTGGTGGTATTCCCAGTTGTCTGAAAATACCAATAGATTGTCTTAATAAAAATTTCTCACTTTTGAAAAGTTGAAATAAATCGTTGCAAATGAAGACACAAACAATAATTCTATAGTGTAGTGTATAAGGTGGGCACAATGTCATTAGGTGTGGACTATCAAACACCATCTGGAATTTATGGTTAAATGAACCATGTATATGGAGTGGTGGTCAGGTGGTGTGGATCCTAAAATGGAAAAATCTGGACTCTGGCACTTCTGGTTCTATCCAAAGATTGTGTTGGCCAGCTACCTTCATACGAGCCCAAAAACTCCATGAGGGTATCATGGCTCGTCCACCAGTCTCTGTAATTCTTCATAGGCTCTTTCTCTCATTATGGTTCTGGTAAATAGGTTAATGTAGCCCTTCTCCTGTAATTATTGAGCATTGTTGGCTACCCTGATTTCACTCTTCCTTTCAAATCCTTGCTTGCAGAAAGGCATGGTGGGAAAAAAGAAGGTGGGTTATATTTACTCACTGGAGCCAGTGGAAATCTCCAGCAATCGATGCACGAGGCCTGTTCCTGTCCCTCAGTGTGGAGAGCTGAATAGTGTTAATATTTCTCTATATTCCACGCCTCTGCGACTGGTAGTGGATATTCTGTGGGATGGGCAGAGGTTGGCGAGTATGATTGGTGTCTCCCTATATTCTGTTTATGCCAGGGGTCANTGGATATTCTGTGGGATGGGCAGAGGTTGGCGAGTATGATTGGTGTCTCCCTATATTCTGTTTATGCCAGGGGTCATTGGTTCACTTCCCCATCCTCCAAACCTCTGTCTCTTATGGTGAACATGTAGTGGAACCAACAGAGGTTGGTGAGTAGAGTTGGTGTATCCCTGGATACTGCCAGGGTGACATGTGATGGCGCTTCCTGTTACTGTGTATGACTGTCCTGTCCAGATGACCTCTGGTGAAATAGTAAGAGTCTGAAAGTCCACAGTAACAGACATTGGATGTGAATGGAGTAATAATCCCCCCCCCCCTTTTCCCTCTTTACAATCTTCTGAGCAATTTCCACCACCAGCTTAACGACTTCTTGGTTATGGCCTATAGCTAAGGCCCCCTGAAAGTGGTAAATAAAATTTCCAAATTTCGTCATAAAAAACTGTTAAAAGCGGTACAAAAATTCACTTAAAAACATAAAGGTGGTAAATAAAAATTTTACTGTTCGTCATGAATGTTTGAAAATCCAGCGCAAAAAACTAAAAAACAATGAAATTATGCCTTGTAGGTAATTAAAATGGAAATAATTCATAAAAAAAACAGGAATTTCACGTTACTGAAAAATGATATATTAATTCACATTAAAAATATTATCTGATGATTACATTTTGACACAGCACTACAACATGTTAAAGATACAGTACAGAAAAATATATATAAATTTTTGTACAAACAGAGTTCACTACAGAAACAAGTGTCAAATTGATAAATGCCAATATATGTAGAGACACAAAATTAAGACTTCTAACTTAAGAACACACACAATAATTCACCACTAAGTTTTGAAAAAGAAAATATCAAATCATATCACAAAAATAAATACATCTTGTTCAAAACAGTGTAAATTTACATGCTAGCACCAAAGTATTTGGCAAGCATTAGCTCAATGTTGTTCGGTTTTAGACCTGTCCGCAAATCAGTTAAAATGTGTCCATACGCAGAGAAAGCCCGCTCGCTGTCTGCATTTGATGTGGGAATCCACAGCATGGACACAGCTTGTGACACAAAAGTTGAATGTTGCTCACGTAGACCATGCAAAACATTGAGGACATCAGTAGTTTGCCCTTCTTTCAAAATTCCTGAAACTTGCTGCTGAAAAGCAAGATAGCCTTGCAGGAATTCTGTCTGCGTGAGTGTGTTCAGCAAAGGGAGACTTCCTACAGACGCAAACAATTTTTCATCAACGATGTTGTTTGTTATATTTCTGACACCAAACAATTGGTCAGTGGTTGCAAAAAATTGTTTTGCAGTGTCTTTATCCTTAAGACTGTGTAGTTTGGAGTGACACTTCAAACCCACATTTTTTAGGTCTTCCTTCATTGCACACTGCTTAACCTGTGTTGGCAGTTGAGCAATAGCAGCAGAGGTTTTTTCTCTAAATATGCCTCTGCTAACTAACAAAAAGGTGTTCTCTAGCTCTGATAACGAGTATAATTTGTGACATAGGATGTACTGTGAGCCCTCAAGTTCCACAATGTTCTCAATAAGTGCAGTGCAGTGTTCTACTAAAAACAGTGCATAGCACTTCACAGTGTCACGCTCGGTGATACTTAAGTTGCTGAAATAGTTTGTAGCACTACCCTCAGCTTCCGTTTGCTGAAAGAATTCAATCAGATCTTCAAGATATTCTGCAATGTACTCAACAGAATGAAACCAGGAGTTCCACCTGGTCATCACTGGTACTGGGAAGAGGGTGGCTTTCTTTTCCCCACCAGGATACTTTTCCTTCAGGAAAGATACATATCTGTGTTTTCTCTTACGAGCATTGAGAAATGCTTGTTTGGCATTTTGAACACATGAATTCAACTGTGGCAGTGCAACACTCCACAAACTAGCTACTATGTTAAGTTTATGAGCCCAGCACTGAACATGAACCATGTTTTTTGAAAATATCACTCTCAAAGAGTCCATACATTTAGTCATGTAGCGTGCAGAGTCACTAACCACTGCTACAACATTTTCATATTTAATTTCATGCTGTGCTACCACAGACAAAATTGCTCGTGAACACTCGGTGCCATTAGCATTCTCCAGTTCCTTTATGCCACCTACAAACACACGTTGTTCACCAATGTCTGAAAGAACACGTATCAAAACCACAAATACGCAGCACCCCATTCTGTTTGTGGTTTCATCACACATGATGCAAACTTTCTTGTCTTTTAAAGTCTCCTTTAATTGGGTGAAATGATCCTCTCCGATTTTTGGGACATAATTTTCCCTCAGGACCTGGGCCGTTGGAATATCTCCCGAACCTGAAATAAAAGTGAAAAATTGGGTAGGCCTACATCTTTGTTAATTTTTTAAACCTATTAATTACATCTAATTAACACAAGCTTGTAAGGAAAATTCAGACAAATTACTGTATTTTCTGGTTTGTATTTGTAATCAATATTTTATAGCAATAGAAAAAGGAACCTACAAATTTGACATGTAGGCTTACATTGGAAACGTGATTTCAAAGCACCAAATAAAAATTAATTATTAAGATTAGGGGCTTTTCTGAAAAAAAAAAAAAATCTAAATAATGATATATTTCTACTCTCACTAAAAACCCTAGGTTAGCGTAAAACCTTACAACCCTAGGTTAGTGTAAAACCCTATACTCCTAAGTTAGTTTAAAACCCTACAATCCTAGGTTAGTGTAAAATCCAAAAATCCTAGGTTAGTTTAAAAATGTAAAATAGTGATTCACGCATTGTGGGGTTAGGTTCTGTGGGCACATATTACGAAATTAGTCGGACGTTAGTACCACTCGTATATTGGTGTTCTGCATCATTAGTAGAGTGGAAATACACCATTTTCCGTGAATTATTTTTATTTTTACAGAAAAGCCCCTAAACTTAATAATTACCATTGTCGATTTATGACATTTACGATATGTTGATTTTATGGTAACCTATGAAGATAGATATTTTCTCATAAAATGGGAAGACATCGGCTGTGCAAAAATATAAACAAAAATACAGATAGAAAAAAACCCTACATTTACATGCTTACCTGGTACATATTTTCGAAGCCAATTTTTCAAGGACTCGTCGTCTGCCTTCTCAATAGGTATGTTGGCTGCGAGCAACATTTTCGTGAAGTCTATTATAAACTCTTGTTTATTTTGTTGCGTTGTCTGACTTCTATCAATTGCGCTAACAATGCTCAGTTGTTTTGGGGTACTATTGTTTTTTAGGTAGAATTCTTTTTTTCGTTTGTGCGAATCACCTTGTACATGTTTTTTGCACGTGTCTTTGCGTTGCCATTCAACACGGCTGTCGCAGTATTTACACATCATAGTTTTGTTTCGTTCATCAAATATGAAGAAACCATCACTTTTAAATTCCCGTTCCCGCTCATGCAAGGAAAGAATTTTTGGCATATTAAACACAGTATTAAAATACGTTAACACACGCAACAGAGATCCCACGCAAAAACAAATAGTAAATACCAAATAAATACAGTGCAAAACTAGTGTTGCCAACTTAGATGTATATCTGGACTAAGCAAAGAATTAAGAAGCACCAGGAACAATTCTTTTTTTTTTTTTTAATACGAAATAGTAATGATTTTGACAATACACAACAGAATAATTGGAAATTTTATTATTACTGTTTACAAATATATGTCCCGCGTATACTATTCGATAGATGGTTTCGCGACTTGAGAAAGCAAAAACAAGGCAATACGTCATACAAAATGGCGTCTAACAATTAGCACTTGCGGTGCGGCGGCGAGCGTGCGAACTACGTATATCTTTTCCTTGTACAGCAGTGTAATTATTTTCTCATGTGCTGCATCTTTGGCCGAGCTCCAACATGTTTACATATTACGCGCGCAATTAGGATTTTTTTAATGAACGTTAGTGAAGAAATTATTGCACAAGTGAAAAGATATTCATTTATTCTAATTTTTTTACCCCCTTGTAAATTAAGTTAAAACGTTAAAACATTAAAATATACTGTATGTTGACAAATTTCTGAACATGTTTTGGGGGTAAAATTCTTTTTTAATGCCAATATCTCGTAAATAAGTCGCACTCCACTTTCTGTAGTAGTTAGTTTTAGTACAAATGTGCAACCTATACATGCCGAAATACGGTATTTCACCACGTAGCGTTAAAATGCGAGTGCGTGTTTGCTTTGCAACACTGTAAACCAAATTTTACTGGAAAAGTGGCTTTTTTTAGCGCATTAAAGTCCGATATGCCATATTTCGCGTAAAAACGGAATTTTGTGACAATTTCGCATTTATCGTCGTTTATTCGCGATCGCGAAAAGTCCATGGCCCTACCTATAGCGGTGTCTAGTCCGTTCCGTTTTTGGTGTGGACTACAGGCGCCCTGCTAGGGCTTGAATCTGAGGTTGGTATATCAGATCACTAGCTATGGATGGCAGTTACGAGGGCTGCTGGATGCTTGGCACTCCGGGCCATATCCAAAGGTTATGGGGTATCGTGCTCCTGCATTCCCTTTGAACTTGGGTTTCATTGAGCTGTGGTGATGAATTATAAATTACCTCACATGTACTTTGCCACTGTTTAAATGTATGTATTTATGTTGCATCTATTTATTGTCTTTGTTCACTGTTCACATTTGTGTAACTTACAACTAACCTCATTATCAAATTTATTATTCTCAGCCTTATGCAGGTCAACCTGTGTGTAATCTTTTTACAACCAGTGTCATGTTGCTTGTACCATGTAAACCAATGCAACCTCTTTGCACTAATAATTTCTGTAATCTGAGGCAATACTGTAAAGCAAGATAAAATCACATGGACCCTTACCTCAAGATTAGGCAGTTGAATGGCTCCACCCTAACAGTCCTTTTGTTGTATTTTGAAAGTGTACCAGCCAAATTTCGTAACCTGTAGCGGCTTCTAATTTTATGTGAGATGGGGTTGCCAACCATATAAGTACTTTTCTCACTGCACACATTTCAAGAAATTTACTTATAGCACCAGTTAACTTGAAGTGCATACACAAACCTTGAGTGAATTTAGTTATATTCCGTAATGAACTTAAGTACCCTTTGTGATTTTTACTATAGTAGAATTAACTGTATTAAATGAAACCCTGTTTTGGCTTTAGTTACAAACTTCTAAAATTGGACCCTCCCTGCCTGTCACTTTCTTTTGTATACTTGCAAGGTTGCACCAATTTTAAACATTTGAAGCCTGGCTTTCAACTTGGGCTATTCGTGTGATTTAGCTGGTTGACTGCTAATTAAGCACTTTGAAAATCAACCGTTGAAAAAAAAAATTCCTGCTCATAACTGTACATATTTTAATGGAGACTCCAATTGGTGTGCATCCAGTAAAGTTGGCAGCGAGGCAGGAAAAGTAGTTCCATGTCGTTATGTTTTATTAAAAATGTATTGTTTAAATTTGTGGGCAATTAATTTATTTTTTTTGTGTTACCCATTATGCTCAAAAAAGTAATAAACGGTATATTAGTAGCAAATTTACCTTAATTATTCCATGTTTCCACTTGGTTGATGCATGAATAAAGTGATCAGGCCCATGACAATGTTAAGTGCAAAATGGGCAGAAAAGTATCTCCTGAGCAAGACTTTCAAAAGTGTTCAATGAACCACAAACAGCCTATACTTGTGTTCAACTTGTAAATGTTTCAACTCTGTCCATCATTGATCAAGTCTTTTGAGAGATATGTCACAGTACTAAGTTACACAAAATTTAATCACTTTTGCTCCAGGGCATGTAGAATTTACTCACCTTCAGAAGCAGTTTGGTTATGTTTTAATTGATCTTCAGAAGTTATATTGCAGAAAACTCCTAACTAGAGCCCATTGGCCTAATTCTTGAGTTTCTCACAATAACATCTCTAGAGGAATGATATCATCTCACTTTTGTATTGCTAAAAGTTAATTTTTTAAAGAAACTTTAATGTAATTAATTGTTGGAATTGAACTGCCGTCTAGATCAATCCTGCAGCAAGGCAGCTGCCAGAATCATCATTCCTCTTCAGACTTATCACGTATGACAGCAAGTTGTAGAATAACTTGTAAACTGATTCTCCTTTGTGGTTTCATATAAGTAATTGATAAAGAAAATGATTCAGCTTATCAAAAAACTATGCTTATTGATATGCATCAAATCATAGCAAGCCACCATAACCCCTACAAAAATTTCTTGTAAAACATTGTTTTCTAGTTCTTGTAATTTAACACACAACAGAAAGTGGTATAGAGATTTTTAAATACCTGTCATGTTAACAAGAAATCTGATAGGAGGGTCATGGATGTTGAGTAAATCAAAATGTACAACAGTAAAAACACAAAACAAATAAAGAATAACCTACTTTGCAAGTAACACTTATATTTACAAAAGCAATTGTCATTCCAACTATTGGATCATAAGCAAAGCACCTATATAGTATCTCCAAACACAACACAATTTTTGTAGCTTAAAACTAATTTTTATAGCTAACAGTTGTTATATATAATGAAGTTACCACCTAAGAAAATAACTGATAAATAAAGCACTTCTGCAGTTGTATAACTATTCCTTAGCGTGGTTGGTTCTGTAACCTTTATGAGAGATAAAATGCAAATATGCCAAGCTGCGACACTTGATTTTTTGTGAAACTGATTCATTCTATTCCAACAGTTACTATGGCTATCTCAACACTTATCAGAATTAAGTATTTATATTTATTCTGGTAATTTAAAAAATTGGCCCCCAGAGCAGTTTTAGAAGTGATACAAAACGCATGTTGTTTGTACACTCTAGCACTTGGAATATAAACATGTACACTTGAAAATATGACACTTTGCATCATGTAAACACAGAACTACATGTAATATGTAAACAGCTGCTGTGTATACAAAATGTATACTGTATGTGTGCACCTTGTATTATGAGAATCAGTCTTTACATAAGGGCTTCTGGATACATTTTTGTATCGTTTTGTTTGCAGTTTGCGAGTTGGAGCACCTGTTCCAGTTCACTGTGGGCTTATGACCAACGTGAATGACCTCTGTTTGTGATCAACTGCCTCTTGACGTGGCTTTCATTCTTTCCACTCGCTTTATGACTGGAAGTCAGTACTGGAAGCCCAATGATGAGAAAGCAGTGAATTACTGTATTTCCACCTTGATGTCATTATCTGCGTTCACAAGCCAAGTGCTTGCAGCTACAGTCGTGCAAGCGTCATCTGAGATATTCCATTGTGAACTCTTTGCNGAGAAAGCAGTGAATTACTGTATTTCCACCTTGATGTCATTATCTGCGTTCACAAGCCAAGTGCTTGCAGCTACAGTTGTGCAAGCGTCATCTGAGATATTCCATTGTGAACTCTTTGCCTAGGAAATGCTGGCACACACTATTCAACACTGTCGCATGAAGGTGTTTCTGATACATTGTGACCATTCGTGTTGTGGGGTTGATGGCAGATATCAGTATGTGCAGTAATTATGGACTGCTCAAAATTTTGAGCAGAAAAAGTGAACATTTTATTTATACATGACTAGATTGTAGTTTTTTTAATTTCTTAACACTGTACAAGAATAGAGTAGATGATGGAGAATGCTGCATTTGTTTGTTGGAGGCCATTGATGGTTTCGTGAGTCTGAAATTAGGTGAAGTGCCATGAACAAAATGTGGCAAAAGAATTTGGTGTTTGTGTTGTAAAGTAGGCTACAAAAAGACTCCATCTGTAACAAAACTTTTAACTGGAACATTCTGTACCTGGAGACAACTGTTGAAAATACAGCGTAGGATTGCAGTATTTTCCCAGCCAGTGTGTTAACTTTTTGGCAGTGATGTGAAACCTTTGTTCATGTTGGAAGGTAGTCAGTTAACAGGATAAATAAATTTGTATTGATGAAAGCTAAATGCACTTTTTACATTCAAGTGCTTAAGCATCAAATTTACAGTGATTGTTAACTAACTGCATGAGTTAGTCCTTGTTTGACGGACATGTTACATCCCTGGAAAGTGTCCATTGTGGAAAACCTTGGTTAATTAGTTTCCCCATAAAGAACAATTTTTGCAGCGANGGCCATTGATGGTTTCGTGAGTCTGAAATTAGGTGAAGTGCCATGAACAAAATGTGGCAAAAGAATTTGGTGTTTTGTGTTGTAAAGTAGGCTACAAAAAGACTCCATCTGTAACAAAACTAACTGGAACATTCTGTACCTGGAGACAACTGTTGAAAATACAGCGTAGGATTGCAGTATTTTGCCAGCCAGTGTGTTAACTTTTTGGCAGTGATGTGAAACCTTTGTTCATGTTGGAAGGTAGTCAGTTAACAGGATAAATAAATTTGTATTGATGAAAGCTAAATGCACTTTTTACATTCAAGTGCTTAAGCATCAAATTTACAGTGATTGTTGACTAACTGTATGAGTTAGTCCTTGTTTGACGGACGTCTTACATCCCTGGAAAGTGTCCATTGTGGAAAACCTTGGTTAATTAGTTTCCCCATAAAGAACAATTTTTGCAGCGAAGTTAGGTTCCTTCATATTGCATAAATGGCTACATTTTGTGTAATATTTAAAAAAAATGGTGCATAGTAGAAAAAACTTGGCCATATTGTTGACAACTAAAAAGACAATAAATGTCACTGCAGAATNTTACATCCCTGGAAAGTGTCCATTGTGGAAAACCTTGGTTAATTAGTTTCCCCATAAAGAACAATTTTTGCAGCGAAGTTAGGTTCCTTCATATTGCATAAATGGCTACATTTTGTGTAATATTTAAAAAAAATGGTGCATAGTAGAAAAAACTTGGCCATATTGTTGACAACTAAAAAGACAATAAATGTCACTGCAGAATTTTCCATATTTCAGACTGATCTGAATATATCCAGAAATAATTATTTTGCACCGAGTTTTACTAAGTCCATTCATCATATAAACTTAAAATTTTGCACCCTACAATCCATGTTATTTTTACGTCTCCATGAAAGTCTTTCTGGTCATCGTCCTTCCACCGATTGAAAGGTTGTATCTCTAAAATTGTACCTAATATTGTTTATTGGATTCATATTTCGCACTGTTAACCACACAGTGATAGACAGATACATGATGCCGGGTCAACACAGTTGCATTACTGGCCAGATAGCGTAGGTTCTTTCAACAAAGCATTTGTATATTGACAAAGAACAGATAAGGGCTTGCCAGAGCACTTCAAGCCTAGAGAAAATATGTTTTGGTATTCATGTATCTTTCTTGTGAAAAACCTGTATCGCCACTTTTTTGTATCTTCCTTGTGAAAAACCTATATCACTATATTTTCGCTTTCTAGTCCTGCACTTCTGAGGCAAAGTTGCTAGCACATCAACAGTGCTGTTAGCAATGTATTCAAATGGTGCTCAGTCTCTCAGTAAAAGACTGTCCTAAGAACCAATTTTTTCCTTCTTTTTTGTTTTGAAATTCATGGAAGAGTTGGTGGAATAATGAATGATTCAAAAATATTACCAATAAAGTAAATAAATTCTGATGCAGTGCTTCAAATGCGTTCATTACAAACTGCTACTGCTGGAGGCACCAAAAGTTAAATGAAAATTGTAATTGGACTGAATATTCAAGTGAGGCCTTTCCCTCCCATGGCTAATGCTACTGGTCTTCAGAACTGAGTTCAGTCCTGGCCATGGGCTCGCGTCCATTTGGTCTGGGGCGCAGTGGTAGCCCTACTTTAAGAGGGAAATGGTCCGGCCTCGGGCATTGCTCTTGCAAGGATCTTGCAAATTTGTTGATACAGAAAAATCTTATTACAACATTTCTAAAAGGGTTGAAAAAAAATTGTACTTTTTAACCAGGAAAACTTATTAAAAGGGTTCAATCATACATGTCTATATAGTTAAGGTGGAAAATTAATGAACTTATTAATGTGAAAATTACTGAAGTGGGAAACTCCGTAAGAGGGTGTCACTTCCTAACAGCCCCATAGCTGGCACCTATTTCAGCTACTAGCAGTGTCTACAAATTCCAGTGTGAAAAACTGAAAACATGAGTAATTCTTCGCTAAAAACAAAGTCAGGTCATCGTTCCATACCAAGACGGACCTGCTTGCCAGGTTTACTGTCTATATTCTGAATGCAGTCTATTCATGAGCTTTTCCACTCCAGTTCACAAGCACAGGGCATGGTGTGCACGAGAAACTGGCCATAGATAATCACCAACCCACAAAGATGTAGTGCGGTCAGTTAGAAGAGCAGAGGAAATCTCTTCCTACGTTGACTATACTAGATAAATGCCGATCGCTGACATACCATTCTGATCAGGAGAGACTTCGAAGGAGAAATGAAGGAAGCAGGATAAGTAAACATCGTTAATTTATTTTTGAATGTTGCGACTACTGGAACAGTTTTAAATACTAAACTGAAAACTGAGTGTGCACCTGAACAAATGGATTTATCACTGTATTGTATCACAGAAGCTCTACGGTGCTAACATGCATATCATTTTAGGACCTCGCTCACATTCCAAGTATCATGTGTCATTTTGTAATGACTGTTTAAAGATAAAGAATTTGCTTCAACAATGTAAGGATTGCTGTGGAAGTTTCCTGTTCAGTGGAACCTCTATCCATATTTATTTCTGGGGACTGATAAAAAATTTCCACACATGCAGACATGTAAGTTTAGTGGATACAGACTTGACATGTAGATCAACCAAAACCACACCAACCTTAATAAATTTCAATTGAATATACTGTTAGGTCTACATTTGTAAACTCTCAAATTTAACTATCAAAAAATAATACAAACTAGAATCTTTAAAAGCATTTGCAATAATAAGACATGCAATGAACATTTCAACTCAACTCTCCAACATAAATAAAATAACATATAACCATCTTACCACGAGTTCCTGCCAAGTTGGATTCTGTTACTTTTGAAAAATCTACAGTATTTAAGAATTAACTAACCTGTACGTAATTGAAATGGCATTGTCAACTGTTAAAAAAATTACTCTTAGAATACACATCACATGACTGCCAATGTAAACAGTGATTTTCATTTCAAAACTCCTACTAGTGTGTTAATAAATCAGTTTCTCCTTTTGTTAATAATTTTTTCAGATATGCAGTCTTTTTTTTTTTTAGTACACGTGTTTGTAACTTGAGATGTCTACAGTGTAAGGAGTTGTTATACTTGTGATGAAGTGATGGGAATTTAGCACAACTTAGCAAAGAAAACAACTGTAGGTCACTATGAAGTGGTAGATAATGTAAGTGGGCCTAAATGCTGGGCAGTGAGATGTCAGCAAAAGCAATGTGTGTAAGCCGAAAATTAATTTTATTTCCAACATGCATTAGAGTTCGTCGTGAATGTGCACATAATAGATGCCTACTACCTCTTATACCATAGTGAGTGCAGTTTCGTTTAGAATAATATGTTCACCCATTTGTCATTTCTGCATCAGTACGGAACAACAAAATCTTGGCTGGATTTAGTTGTTAATGAACAGTAGAAAATATACCCTGACAATAAGGTTATTTGTTATTACTGTAAATTATTTCTTTGAAAAATTGTTTTGGCTATAAGTACAACACAGTAGATGTAGTACCATCTGTGCTTAAAGATATTTATATTATTTTGTTAATGATTTGTTGTAAAACTATTGTAGCATCTAATCTTTGATGTGGGGATTCAAAATTTTGTTCAATCAATACTGTAAAAATTATTCAAAGATAGATAAAACGTGTTATTTTTTAGCATTATTTGTGCAGGAATTTGGAAGGATCACTGAGAATTTTTTGGTGGTTACAGACTTTGCCAGTCTGTGTTCAACATATGTATAGTTTTTCCACTCTATTCCTGCCTCATTGTGCTTGCCATGTAACATTTGTGTGAAGAGACTTAAGACTGTTCACGTATTATTGTCACTTTCTTCCGTATGCACATCGTGTGATGCGATATAAAGTACAATAATGTTAATACCTTTTTTCATATTCAGTTTACAGCGGGTGTAAAATTTGGCCTTTATTATATTTTGGAAAGTTTTTCTTGTATAAAAAATGTTCTTGCCATGTTTTCATAAGAGAATCTGGTATTATGTTGTATAGCTAGGGCCTCTCCGAGGCTAGGGGGTGTGTTCCGCTGCCAGTTGTGTTGTTGTTGGACAGGAAGGAGTGAGGCAGCAGGCAAGGAGACTGCTGTGAAAATTAAATGCAGTAGTCGATAAAATACTTTTACCATTACACAGCTCTGTGCAGTCGTTTTTTTTTTCTTTCAGACTGAACAGTATAACCTTGACTGTTTATAACATAATTGGTTAACAAACCGTGCCTTAATTAAGGCACAAAATGTGTGATGTGCATTGTTATGTACCATTAACCATACTTTCACATTTATATAGCTGCTTAAGACCAGTGGCTTGCTTACTAAACTCATCGTGGATGCAGAAGTGTGTGTGCATGTGTGTGTGTGTGTGGCGCGTGCATACACACGGTTGTACATAAATAAACAAATGAGACATGTGGCAAATGTTAAGTTTACAGGCAATCCTTTACTTTCATAAGTTATAAGTTGAATGTAATAAAATAGAACTATTGATATACATGTTGTTATTGGAGTTCTCTACATAGAAAGTAAAGGTCATTTTGTACCTGTAGTTATTATATAAATGTTTAGTTATTTTTATCGAGTCTTAACACATTTTGTGCTTTATTAGTCAATGTTATTTATTTGGTTTCAGCAGTGTTGCATGAAATTAATTGAAATGTTGATGCACATTGTGAATAGAGAAATGGTTGGCACCCCTTACCAGCAGGAAACAAGAGAGCGTTGTGTAATGAATGAAAGTCTGAATCCAAGTGCCAATTTCTGATGTATGGAAGTGTGAATAGTAGGAAGCCCGAAGGTTGGTGGTAATGGCAGACAGTGTGGTGGTGGAAACAGTTTCATAGTCAGTGTATAAATACCGGCTGCAGACTGCAGTCCATTTTCAGTTAGTAGTTGCCAGAAAGTTACTGGCTGAGCGCACACCGGTCGCCTTTGGCTGCAGCGCCCTTGCTGCCACTGTAACTAAGTGCCAGTCGCTCTCCAGCATTCTGCTGCCACTGACCAGGTATCGTTAGATAGATAGTCAGTCTATATGAAACAACTCTGACGTGCCTAGTTTATGCACAATAAAGTAAATAATCTAAGCATATGGTTTGGGATGTGCGTAGTTTACGCACAATGAAAATGGATAGCAAAGGTGGTTGTCTTACTACAATCAAAAGGAAATCGACTAAACGTGTTGTTTTTCTGGCGTGCATATCTAAGTGTATGTACAATCAAAAAGACGTCGGGTGTACTTTAAATACCGGTATGGTGCGATATAACTACCGTAAACTGGGAACACTCATTCGCATACAGCACTCTTCATAAGTGTTCTAAATTATGACCACCACGTATCAGAGACGACTCTGCTCTCCGTCTTACATTCGCGGATGCTCGGCGGACCTCAGCACTGATGAGAGATCCATATGCTGCTCTGATTCTCTCATTCATGCAATGTCAATGTAAAACGAATGACTTTCTGAATGAACGAACGTTCAATTGTCAGTTAACGTTCATGCAAAACCTGCAATTCCTGTAAGTGGTAGATGGCTTTTCTGCTTGCTGCTTAGTGCTGCCTTATTCTCCACGTTTGTTCGGAAACAGTCTAACAAAAAAAAAATTACAGTTAAATTTATCCAATTATCATTGGTTGTGCGTAAACTATGCACATCAGATACACAATGTGCGCTATTACAGTATTGCTGATTGGTGTGCGAGACTCGCTTTGATACTAACAGTGACCTGTGTGCCTCACTGCCTAGACTCGTGTAGTAGGTATTAGACTGTTTTCGAGCAAAAGGGGAGAATAATGCAGCACTACACAGCAATCAGATATGCCATCTACCATTTACAGGAACTGCAGGTTTTGCATGCAAGTTAACTGACGATTGAAAGGTCGTTCATTCAGACAGTCATTCATTTTACATTGCAACCATTAATTGTGTTTGTTGTTTCAATATCAGACATTGTCTGTCTGTGGTGCTGCTTTCTGAATGGAATGTCGTTTACAAACGAAGAAGCATTTGATATTCTGATGATGCTAGGGGAATGTCGTCAGAACTGCAGCCCGTTTGTATGTAGGGAGATACCTACAGCGCGTCCATCACTGGTACAATGTCTTCCAGCATTTTGCATGTTGTGTGCATACAACCGGGCTAGTGCAACTGACACGCAACAAACGTCGTTGCATCAGACGATTTGTGAGAGAAGAGAGGGCTGCTGATATACTTGCTGCGATGGTAGTTAATCTTCGTGATTCTACACGGATGATTGTCTCAAAGTAGTGTGGAGAATTCTCGCTGATAATCGTTTACATCCGTACCATGTACAGCTGCACCAAGAACTTGGGAATAATGACATTCCTAAGCACAATGATTTCTGCAACTGGTACCTGAGCAAGGACCGTACTTGATGAGTTCACATTCAAGAGTAATGGTGACTTTAACATACATAATGCCTATTACTGGTTTGCAGTCAACCCACATTGGCTCCGCCAAGTGGATAACCAGCATGTGTGGAGCCGTAATACTTGGTGTGGCCTTCTCGGACATTGTGTCATAAGACCATATTTTTTTGAAGGGCAATTGAACGGTGCAGCGTGTGCAGACTTCGTAGAAAATATTTTGTATCAGCTGATCGAAGATGCCCCTCTCGTTCTGAGATTAACACTGTGGCTTCAACAGCATGGCTGTCCTGCTCACATTTCATGCAGAGCTCGGCTAGTTGCCGAGATGTTATTCCCCAGACGATGGATTGGACGAATGGGTCCTGTAGCTGGGCCACCACATTCTCCAGACTTGTCCCCAAATGACATCTTTTTGTGGGGGAGAATTAAAGATATTGTCTACGGCATGTGTCCAACAACGAGGGAAGACATGAAAGACAGAATCAGAGCAGCATATGGATCTCTCAGCTGTGCTGAGGACCGCTGAGAAACCATGAAAGTAAGGAGAGCAGAGTCAGGTCTGATACAGGATGGTCGACATTGAAAACACTTAGAAGAGTGATATGTGTGGAAGAGTGTTCCCAGTTCCCATTTCACAGTAGTTCTCTCACACCATACCGGTATTTACAATACACCCGACGTCCTTTTGATTGTACATAAACTAGATATGCACGCCAGATAAACATGTTAAGTTGATTTCCATTTGATTGTAGCAAGAATAAAAATAGTTTTCGTTCCTGTTTCATTGTGCGTAAACTATGCATGTCAGAAAACCACTGTCTTAGTAAATGTTTCCTTTTAAACTATCTTTCTAACGATACCATATACAACCCCTGTTCCCACTTGCAATTTTAAAGCTCCTCCCCCTACCATCAGTATGTTCGGGGAATGGAATTACTACCAATCAATGATTCATATAGGATAATCACAATTTTTTCTTGAATCGCCGGTGTCATGTTGTCTTATTACATGCGTATATATGATTCAACTTTTATACATTCAACCTTCACGCACATTTTTGGAACACATGTATGAAAGTAGAGGAATGCCTGTATGTATGTGTATATATAATCTATGTCTATCTCACTTTTCTTTAGTGGTTTTATTTGTATTAATAAATTATAAATGAAATATTAAAATTTATAAATAAAATATAGGAAAAAGTTTTATTAAGAAAAAACGTACTTTTATGTTATGTTATATGGAGTTTAAATTGCTTGTGATACATGACATATTTAGGGAACAACCAAATATGTCGTACAGGTGATTTTTCAAAGGTTCAGTTCAAAAAGTGTGAAAATACTGTGAATAGACTATAAGGTGCCTTCTCCTCCTGTGGACAACCTGTTGAGAGAGCTCAGGTCGATCGCAGCGCGCCACCAGCAGGGAGGATTGTTTCATCATGTGACAGGTTGTAAGCATTCCACAGACATTGCTGTGCACCATCCAGGAACAAGTCACGGCAGCTGGGGATAAGCCTGCGTCCACCAGTACCATCTCCAGGTGGCTAGCAGAGCGGGATCTGTCATCACTGCGTCCCTCGTGACATCTACCATTACGACCTGAACATCGCCGAGCACGTGTAACCTGTCAGGAACGTGTACCACGGCAGCTTGTGGAATGGCAATGAGTGGTGCTCAGCGATGACTTACAGCTTTGTCTGAATACAGACAACCAACAAATTTGAGCATGGATACGTCGTGGCCAGCGCCGTGATTCATGATTCCTTGTAGAACGGCACACTGGTTAAATGAGATGTGTCATAGTGTGGGGTGCCATTCATTATGTTTCCCACACTTTATTAGCGATGATTGAAGGAACCCTGACGATGTGTCGATACATCCAGGAATTTCTGCGACCATGTGCACTCCCCTTCCTGGTACAACTTGACCTCATTTTCCAGTGGGATAATGCCGAGCCATGCACAGCACGGGTATCTCTGGCTTGCATTTGTGATATCAGTATGCTTCCTAGGTAAGTAAGGTCCCCAGACCTCTCGTCCATAGAGAATGTTTGGGACTAGATTTGACAACATCATCTGTCACCTGCTATTACGGCAGATTTGGAGGATCTGCCAGTTGCGCCAGCTGTTGCAAGATCTTCCTCGGGAGAACATCCTACGTCTGTAAGTCTCCGTGCTCGACCCTATTGCCTCCCATCTCTGCGCTATGGATGGTCCAATACCATACTAAGTGCATCCTGAAAGTGAGTACAACATGCTTTGTGTAGTATAATATTTTGGTGTTTTCTATATACATACTACCAAGTCCTGTGCTGTATCCACTTACGTGCCCCTGTGATGGCACCTTTAGGGTGATACATTATTTTTTGCTAGTGAGAGTGTAAGCAAAAAGGTTTTTCACACATCGGCAGCACCTCTGCGACTCTGCATTACACAATCTGCACATCTGCATATTTTTGTGAATTGGCACAGCTCTAGCTCAAACTGTGAAAGACTAACATTAAAGGACATGTAATCCTCACAAGGCATCTAGCCTTATGTGTCTTGACACATCACGGCCTAGGGAGAGGGACTTAATTGCAAGAGTGGGGAAGTTTTTAATTCTTCACCAGGTCAGTTGCGCAGGTTGGGGGCGGACTCTACTGCAGAGGCATCTGTAGTATGACCCGTCGGACTCACACGGGTCCCTTATATAATGTAGGACGCGTTGGGCACCTACTTGGTACAAAATTTGTGAGGGCGAGGTAATGCCTCCGGACAATGGACACGCGGGTTTGGGCTAGTTAACCACTGGTGTCTCTCGGCTTGCCCTGGCTGGAGCGGACGGCTGGGCAGGCTGGCGCCTGCATGTGACCAGGGTGCCAACTGACTAGCTGGCACGAGGTTGGCTGGTGTTTGTGCCTCGCTGGTGTCCTCCGGGTCGAACTGGACCACTCTCAAGGAGAGAGTATGATGGCGGGGTGAATAGCTCTGGGAACCCTAACCAGGAGGCCAAACAGTTTGGCAGGGAGGGTACTGGAGTGAGGCTCCACTAATTGTTGGGCAGATTGTGCTCTCTCGTGGGGACTTGCAGCTGAGGGCTGGTGTAGACTGATTACTTAGGGGGGTGGTGAGATGCAAGGATAGCAGCTGTCCTCCGGGTGTTCCTCCCGCTCCCACATCGGTTAGCGAACATCATGGACAGGAAGAGTGCGGCAGGCAACAAACCCCTAGCTAAAGTGTACTCTAGAAGTACCTGGGTCAACCCTGGCACCCCCTCCGGCAAGTTTATACGCTCTGGAGGGAATGGGTCAGCTGACTTAGTTGGCCCAGATGCCTCATCATGTGTCTTTCTAGTGGTTGGGGCTCTACCGTACCGGGTCCACAGTGTGGGTGGCTGTTGAACTTGCTGTGTGTGTGACGTACATGAAGTCCTGGTAAGGGACTGCCTGCAGTCCTACTCTACGTCAGAAGCTGTTGCCAATTCATGGTCCTCTGCCGCTCCCTTTAAGAGTGACGCTCACCAGGTTGGGGAAAAGGCACATGCTCTACACAGCAAGGAAAGACAGAAGTTAGCTAGACTACGTGTTTTATTCCCTTGAGAACAGAAACACTGTGACCCATACTACCTCCTACCTGTACGCTCACTAGGTGTTCAACGAACTTTCTACAAGAGCAAGACGTGTGAAGGTGCCTGTCAGCTTGAAGACCGGATGAGAGCTGACAATTAAGTGAGAAAAACTGGACCCTAATTATGGCTTGTAGCCCTGAAGGGACCTGGGGTATTACATTTGGTGTATATGTCGGGTGTGGTGACTTTTGATGGTAAGTGTCTGGGGTTAGTGACGACTCATCGGCTGCTGAGGTAGGGAAGGTGTCGTCGGCTGAAGAACTAGTAGGTCGGAGTCCTGAGGACGAATGTGGCTGTGCAGTTGAGAGTCTTAGCATGACTGGTGCTAATGCGAGCTACGTGTAATACTGGCGTTTCTGCCGGGCACACTGCATTATATTCCCCTTGGCTGGAGGGTTCCTGCATGTCTCGTCCGCTTTCGTTAATCTTCGGGTTCAGGTCGGGTGGCGCCGCTGCTGTGATCTCTTGGCGGAGTGGCGGCAGGGAGGTTTGGTGTGGTTGCGGACTGTTTCCGCCGCTCACTTAGGAGCAAACTCTTGCATGCCTGCGGTTGCTTCTCAGTGGGATTACAAGTGGCGGGGCGATGGTGTGACTTTCTATCGCTACATGGGTGCTGGCCTGGGAGGCGGCCAGTCGGGGTTCGATTCCCTCGGGGGCACGTGATGATGTGGAGTCGATAATAATAATAATGAGTAGAAAGAGTCATGCGTCAGTCTTAAAACATTTATAGCATAACGACTGAACGTGCCTGACCAACCATGCAGCTGACTTTTTCATCTTGATCCGACTTGACAGGCAATTTCAAATTCCATTACAAGTACGCTCAAATCTCGTTTGTAAGGCAGCCTTTACATACAGGTACCTCGTTTGAACAGATTCATGACACTTCTATCAGATATTTAAAAAGTCACGACTCAGTTAGCTCAGTTGGGTAGAAGCATGTAACTCTTTAAAAAGGCGCCAATGAAATAATGTCGCGTTCTGGTTTAATTGTTCTATATTTTTTATTTATTATAAGGATGATGCAGTTCACATTTAATTTGCCAGTATTCAGAGCACGAACAGGTTTACAGATAAGCAGACAAGTATAGAGCAGCACCACAATCGTTTGTTGATTATTTATTCTTGAAAGCGGGCATAGCCAGAGTAACTCGCGACCTCCCACACCAGCGGAGAAATAACGAGTAGGATATAGTTGCAGGTGTGGGGGCTATTGCCAAGCCCGATGCGGCCTCGGCACTGGTTGCTTGTTGTCAACTGTTCGGCCGTTGCCAGTTATCTCTCCGTGTGGATGGTAGGCACTCAGTATATTACTTCGCTGCGTGCCTACCCCCACTCCTCGCCGCAAACAAAAGCATGGCGTGGGCCGGCCTCTCTTTCCCATGCTATTTCAAACTGCGTAGCCATTCGAACTGCATTGTCAGTTAAAAGATAATCGAACTTCTAGAACAAAACCTGATGACACTGTCAGAAAGTTTCTAATCTAATGATGACGCTAACTGAAAACTACAACTTTCAAAACTCGAAACGGCTGCCCGACAAAGACACTCCCACGGCTTTAATTTCAAACCCGATAACAATTTTACAGCGCCTGACAAAGCGAAAGAAAATGAACCACGTATCCCAAAAATTAATAATAGTGCGTCATTACAAACTGCAAAACACGTTTCAACTTAACTTTGTATGCTGAGAGTGTCGGTTACATTTATCAAAAATAAGTAAACAAAGCCGTATTTCTCTACCATTTTGTAAGATAGCCCCACATGAAATAATTTAATTTTTATGCCATATCTCTGGAAACAATCAACTGATTTCTTGCAAATTTGGTGAAGAAGTTGTACTGTAGTAGGCTATATTAATTTATATGTTTTAAGTCAGTCTGTCTGTCTGTCTGTCTTATTTTCTGAATGGTGCAAATACAGACATTTTAGCTTAGTGTCATATATCTACGAAACTATTAAACAGATTTAAATTTAACTTTATATATTAGCAAATTAGATTATCTTCATAGATACAATATACAAACCTCCTCCCCCCCCCCCCNCCACGCCATTTATGAATATTGTCACATGATCAATGGAGGTTTTAGTCCATATCTTGAGGACCAATCAACTGATATGCATATAGAGCTCATCCTTTGCCAGATTTTTTTGCAAAGTAGCGTCAGGTGAGTCAACTGAACATTTTGTCAATAGTTGCAGTATAATTCAACTAATTTTCACACAATTTAGCACACCTACATAAGTCCATGTAAAGTTACATAATTTAAATGGTGGCCATATAAATATTTTTATGTTTGGCATATCTATTAAACAATTTCAATCAATTTTTTTATGCCAACATCAATTACATCCTGCATGAATATATCTTCTTTTAAAATAATTTTGTAAGATAGCCCTATTTAAGAAAATAATATTTTTTTATGCCAAATCTAGAGACCAATCAACCGATTTCTATCAAACTTTTCACACGAGTAGCATTATATAGGCCATGTAAATTTATGTGGTTTAATGGCTCGGACACTTATTTTCAAAATAATGACCGAGTAAATATTTCAGGTTAGTGAACCCTATCATTCAAAACATTACACTGATTACATCACAAGTTTATGCTCTGAATACTACCTCCATGATGCAGTTAATTGCTAGCTAGCCTGATTTCAAAAGTTTTTCTGAATTTGAATCCCGGGTAAGTCACTCGTGTACTTTAATTGTCTTTGTACTGTTTCACATGTCTCTGGTTTCATCTATAATGATATTGCTGTCAATGAGACGTCAAAACCTACCTACCATCTAAGCTTTCAAGAACTTAACAAAAATGTAATTGCACCTATGTAGAGGAAAGTAGAGTCATTAGTTATCAGTGACTCCTTGTGTTAATACTGAAGCAGAGGCAGTCAAAGGGGCATCTGCATATGATGCACTCGCCACTGAAACTATTAACTCTTAGAGTAGACAATGATGGCTTGGGGTTGAGTGGGGTTCAATAATTGGTGCCTTTTTGTTGGAAATGTCTCTATGGTCACGATGGTTAGCACCATTGAGTTCAATTCCTGAAGATGTAGAAGGCGATGGAGTCATAGTCATGAGTGGAACCAGAGGGAGGGGTCACAGGGGATATACATTTACAAACTAAAATGAAAAGATATTAAAATTGTTTATAATAATGATTTTAATTTATTGATTTAATATTGTTTCCCTATAATTATGATGAGAGTGTGCCCCCCTCCCATTGATTGAAAGTCTAGACTTTAGATCTGCTCCTGGACACAGCATCTCAAAGTAGCAGCAGTTGGCCCATCACCCCCAGGCATGTGGATAACAATAAACTGTTGCACATTCTTTTTTGTGGCGTAGGTAGATAAGAAGTCCCCTTTTCCTTCTACAACCACTTAATATAATGTATGCAACTTGATTGTCTAATGCCTTTACATTATGCCAGTGTAATTAATACTACACATTCTCAATTTCATGTCATAAAACTAGATGTAGGTAAGTTATTACGTCATTTGTTCTGAGAAATATGAAGTTAAGAACTGTAAAACCAAANGTCATAAAACTAGATGTAGGTAAGTTATTACGTCATTTGTTCTGAGAAATATGAAGTTAAGAACTGTAAAACCAAAACCGTAAGAATCTCATAAAAAGTGTTATAAGTGCATGAAGAAAGTGAGGGCGTCACTGGGCGGTCAGTTGACTCCAGTAGACGTCGCCCATAGGGAGACAGCCAAGCTCGTGGAAGAGGTGGTGGGCCGGGGCATTGCTTTTCTCTATATGCAGGTGGATGTCTACACCTCCCTTGCCCAGGTGTCGGAACAGGTGCCTGGCCACGGCTTGGGCGTAGCCCCTCCTACGGTGCTGTTCCTCCGTGCGCAGCATCCCCACTCCATACTCTGCCGTCAAGCACCATGCTGCCAGTTGTCCAGAGTCGCTCACGAACACCCCCCAGCAGGGATTCAGCCGTACAATGTCCTGCAGCAGAGACAGAGTGCTGGGTGTGCCGTATGTCCAGCGTGAGTTGACGAGCTCTGCGTAAGTCTCGTCCAGGCGGCCAAAGTAGGTTCCCGGAGGGCATCTGCAAAACACAGCATATCACATTACATGCTCACCATATACATGAATATGTTAAAAATTCTATATTTACACAAAACAGATTATAGAGTTTGGAGATGTACAAATATACTCACTATCCACAATCAACTTTGAGATGGTGATTTCACAAAACTATTGTGGGAACAGCAACAAACTCCAGTGAAAATATTGAGCATTCCTCAATTAGGATATNTGGTGATTTCACAAAACTATTGTGGGAACAGCAACAAACTCCAGTGAAAATATTGAGCATTCCTCAATTAGGATACCGCCTGGCATTTCTTCTATTAAAAACTTTCTCAAAGTAACCTACGTATTCTCTATTAGATGGATTTTTTTTTTCTTTTTGGTCTCCTCAACTTTAGCCTTACACAATTTAACACAGTTTGCTAAAGTAGACTTTCAAAAATAAAACATTTAGTAAAGTGTTGCAACAAACACTATTGTGATTGTTACTTTGGTGTAGTGAACTGCAAGCAGAAGGGGTGGAAACATTTGAAGCCAGCACTAATTTGCCAAGCACCCCACAATAGCAGGAGCCTTGATTGCTGAGCGGTTAGCCTGCTCGCCTCCCACCAAGGCGACTTGGGTTCAATTCCAGGCCGGGTCACCGGATTTTCGCAAGTAGGAATCAAGCTGGACGATGCAGTTTCGCCAATCTGAGCAGGACTGAAATCTCGTGAGTTCCCACAATTCCTTTTGCTAATGATACTGCCAACAGTAGTGCAGCACACGGTGGGAGATTATAATATCACAAAGTTACACTTCACAAAAACAACGCACAACATCCTGCCCACCTTCAAATAACTATTTCAACTTTACTGCAAGCGGAGGAGACAGAGCTTCACAACAGGCTGAATGAAGACTCCTTGTTAGGTGCAAACTTTAACCATACACATCGCCCCATAAGCACCAGGGCACATGTACCACTCTTCCTAATTGCCATCGCAATGGGGGAACATTCGAGTCCTTGATAACCACAAGCCTCCTCGCTTCCTAGTTGTCTTTCTTCATGCATTTATCTTTGAGCTGGAGCTGATGCAGATAATTGAGGTGCCATCGCTTCCAGGTCTTGTTGTACCAAAGACCCTCTCGTTAATCTATTCATGGGAGTCTGGGTCAGCTCTTCAGCCAAGAGGACCTGTAAAGGGCCCATGGTCAAGAAATGGCTCAAAGGCAGGGGTTAGAGGTCATTGGGGTCACTTGACAAAGCACACAGTGGTTGAGACTTCAAAGTGGCCTCAATAAAGGTGAGGTTGGTGTACAGCTCCTCATACATGAGCAACTTTATTACAAATGGCCTTGGTAAGCAGGGATTTAGTAGACTTAATTCCTGCCTCCCACAGTTCACCAAAATGAGGTGCAAAAGGAGGGTCAAGAAGCCAAGATATCTTGAGGTCTGCAAGCATGTTGGCAAAGAACTCTACTGTGTCAGACTGAGTTAGAAATTCATGAACTTATGAAAGATGGGAGTTAGCTCCACAAAATTAGTACCACAGTTGCCATACATGTGTATGCAATGTCCTGGATGAGAAACAATGGCAAAGAGCAGAGAGGTCTGACACAAGTTCAGATGGCTGGCCTTTGCAGTAAAACAAGCAAACTGGCAAATGTAAGATTGCTACACTTGAGGTTTTCTCACACTGGCCATGGTAATTGGCTGGCGACCTCCATAATCAACACCAGTGTAGGAATGGGTTGGTATTGCACACTACTAGCAGGGAGACTAGCCATGACAGGAGTAACATTTGTAAGTTGAGCTTGGAAGCATCTTGTACACTTATGATGTTTTGAGTACCAATTATCCAGAATTCTCTTGAGATCAGCAACTGAAAAGTACAAGATCCAGGGTAAGAATTCATGATGAAGATGATTTACGAGGAGCTCAGCAAGGCAATAGTTTTTNCGAGTTAGAAATTCATGAAGTTATGAAAGATGGAGTTAGCTCCACAAAATTAGTACCACAGTTGCCATACATGTGTATGCAATGTCCTGGATGAGAAACAAAATGGTAAAGAGCAGAGAGGAAGGCTTCAGTAGAGAGGTCTGACACAAGTTCAGATGGCTGGCCTTTGCAGTGAAACAAACCAACTGGCAAATGTAAGATTGCTACACTTGAGGTTTTCTCACACTGGCCATGGTAATTGGCTGGGGACCTCCATAATCAACACCAGTGTAGGAATGGGTTGGTCTTTCACACTACTAGCAGGGAGACTAGCCATGACAGGAGTAACATTTGTAAGTTGATCTTGGAAACATCTTGTACACTAATTAAGTCGAGAGTGAATGATGTTTTGAGTACCAATTATCCAGAATTCTCTTGAGATCAGCGACTGAAAAGTACAAGATCCAGGGTAAGAATTCATGATGAAGATGATTTACGAGGAGCTCAGCAAGGCAATAGTTTTTTGGAAGTAGCATAGGGTTTCTTATCACGGGATAACTCATATTGGTGCAATTGACAAATCCACCCCTCAAACCACCCTGAGCAGACTATTTGCATCAACGGGAGTGAGCTTTTGGATTGTTGAAAAACACATCTAGTTAGTCAATCTGACAAATTCATATGCAAAGGACGATTGTCGAGTCTATTTAACCAACACCATCAAAGCCTTTGACAACTTTGCCGAAGTCAGAGATCCTGTAGACTTTTGGACTAAGCGACACTTCTATCCACAATGTAAACAGTAGGCTGGAATACTTGTCCAGTAGTNAAAGTCAGATCCTGTAGACTTTTGGACTAAGCGACACTTCTATCCACAATGTAAACAGTAGGCTGGAATACTTGTCCAGTAGTTTAAGAAAGGGACAATCATCAAGAACAGCTTGGAGGACAATAATTCGCCATTCTTTTTCAGCAGCATGTTTGACAGCAGGTGGAGTCGCCTGTCAGATGGCTATTGCAGCCACAGAGGATGTTCACTCAGCTCGAGGGAATCCAAGCCTCATGAGGCACAGTCAGCTGTATTATTGTCAGAAGATACACAATTCCAGACAATCGTGGGAATAAAATTGATCTGAGTCACACAATTAGTGACAAAGGTTTTCCGACAGTGAGACGAGGAGTTAATCCAATACAAAACTATCATTGAGTCAGTCCAGGCAAAGACTGTGTCAATGTATAAGCTATTGGCGAGAATCTGTAGTGTCCTATGAAATTCTTGCTCAAGAAGCAGGACGCTACATAATTTAAGCCGTAGCAAGAAAACCTTGATAAGAGCAACTTTGGTTTTACCCAGGAGAAAATGAATCATGATCCTTTCATTGGGATACATAAAGTACACAAAGATACACAGTTAGTAAAACCTCACTCTGAACTATCAGAGAATCCATACAAGGGATGGTGAGGGAGGCCATAGCAGGAATTCCTGCATGAAACCTTTCCCAGATGTACAAGACATTGAGTGGAGGTGTAGCATTGCAGTCCAGGTCCAACACCACAAATTCTAGATGAAAAACTTGACAAATGGGTCAATGGGTGAGAGCCAACCGAGAGGTCAAATATTTGCGCAAAGTCAAAAGAATTATGCACTTTGCAGGAGTTTCAGGGGGTCTGAACCGTATACAAAAATGAGTCAGTCGCAGCCTAGCACTACATGCCCAAGATATTTTTTACAGTAGGAAGCTCCTGGTTGGAAGCCATGAGAGAAGTGAATGCTTGTTACTCACAAACGTTTGTAGATTTAAGCTGCCCCACCATAGCCAATTCGAGTAATTCCCTCTGCCAATTCAGTGCCTCTTCCCTACTGGACGAACCTGATACATCATCGACATACGTGTCGGACATCGCCACTTCAGCTGCTTTAAGGAAGTTGTCTTGCTTATCAATAGCCAGCTGTTGTTAACACTCAAAGGGCAAGATATGGAGCTGAAGATACTCATAGGTAACTGTGTTTAGTTGAAAAACACAGACAGGGTCTTGAGACAAAGATCTCCAAAGAGTGTACTGATAGTCACAATCCCTCTCATGAACTAGAATCTGCCTATCCATTTTTTTTGTATATCTGCAGTGAATGCTATGGAGTGAAAGTGGGAACAAAGCAGAATGTTAATGGTGTCCTTTTGCAGCTTTGATCTAGTCAATGACGTGCCATTTAAGGAGAGATCACTACTATCAGCTGCTGAAGCATTGAAGAATATTTGAAGCTTGGTAGTGGTGCTGTCACACGTGTGCACAGCATCATGAGGAATGCAGTAAGAATCAATTTGTACCCAGTTGGTTATCTGGAAACATAGACACGTAACCCAGTCTTATGTAATCATCCATAAACTCTACATATGCTGCCATCAGGGGTGGGTCTTGCAATAATCTATGTTGAAATTGTGAAATTGCTTAAGTGCTTGCACCCAAGACTCGCCAAATGTCGGATTAGGGTCCTTGAAAGGTAGAGCTACACTGTATCTGCTTGTTTCATCTCTACAAAACATGGCCACAATGGTTTCCTCACTCTCAATATCGTCAGGGCTCTGTGTGTGAAAAACTAAGGAATCTCCTTAATATCCCAAAATTGGTAAACTGTATCATTAAGGGTAAGCACACAAGTAGATAATGAAATACTTATCAGATGCAGTCAGATGCAATACTTATCAGATGCAGTCACCACCCAACCAAATAATGTGTCAATGGCCACAGGAAAGGCTTCACCTTGGTTTATAGTATGTCCTCAAAGCATGTAGAGGAATATGTCAGCTCCAATCAAGATACCAATTCTTCCGGTTTTATAAAAGTTGGGACTGACAAGATGCAAGTGCGCCAGATGACCCATAGTGCAACAGTCAGTGGATACAGTGGGCAAAGGTGTGGTAATTTGAGATAATACAAATGCAGTCAATGCTAATTGAGGACTGAATGCCCCTACTGGCATAATGACACGTTATTCCACCTCTAGCCATATTTACTGGTGCCTAAGAAATTCCATAGATAGTCAGAGAAGTTATACGACGAGCCCAACCAAGGTACTGTATACAGTCTCCTGTAATGAAGCTAAACTGACCGACAGAGTTCAAAAGAGCTGTAACAGTTTAAGTGCATCCCTCAACACTTGGAATGTCAATCAGGGCTGTTGAAAATAGTACAGTAGGTTGATTAGCTTTGATGCCAGGGGGCCCGGAAACAGAAGAATGTGAGGTATTATCACTTCACACTGACAAGGGATCACTTGATAAGTGAAGTGATGTATGATGTAAAGCCTCACAAGTACAACAGCCTTGCTTTAAAGGGCACCTCTTGGATTGGTGGAATGCCTGCAGACAGTTGAGGCAGAGATTACAAGATTTAACAAGCTGGTAACAATCCTTAGGGGGCAGAGCCAGAAATTATGGACAGTAAGTAGTGCATTACANGGACGCTACATAATTTAAGCCGTAGCAAGAAAACCTTGATAAGAGCAACTTTGGTTTTACCCAGGAGAAAATGAACCATGATCCTTTCATTGGGATACATAAAGTACACAAAGATACAGTTAGTAAAACCTCACTCTGAACTATCAGAGAATCCATACAAGGAATGGTGAGGGAGGCCATAGCAGGAATTCCTGCATGAAACCTTTCCCAGATGTACAAGACATTGAGTGGAGGTGTAGCATTGCAGTCCAGGTCCAACATCCACAAATGCTAGATGAAAAACTTGACAAACGGGTCAATGGGTGAGAGCCAACCGAGAGGTTAAACATTTGTGCAAAGTCGAAAGAATTATGCACTTGCCAGGAGTTTCAGGGGGTCTGAACCGTATACAAGAATGAGTCAGTCGCAGCCTAGCACTACAGGCCCAAGATATTTTTACAGTAGGAAGCTCCTTGTTGGAAGCCATGAGAGAAGTGAATGCTTGTTACTCACAAACGTTTGTAGATTTAAGCTGCCCCACCATAGCCAATTCGGTGCCTCTTCCCTACTGGACGAACCTGATAAATCATCGACATACGTGTCGGACATTGCCACTTCAGCTGCTTTAAGGAAGTTGTCTTGCTTATCAATAGCCAGCTGTTGTTAACAATCAATATCCATTTTTTTGTATATCTGCAGTGAATGCTATGGAGTGAAAGTGGGAACAAAGCAGAATGTTAATGGTGTCCTTTTGCANGTATATCTGCAGTGAATGCTATGGAGTGAAAGTGGGAACAAAGCAGAATGTTAATGGTGTCCTTTTGCAGCTTTGGTCTAGTCAATGACGTGCCATTTAAGGAGAGATCACTACTATCAGCTGCTGAAGCATTGAAGAATATTTGAAGCTTGGTAGTGGTGCTGTCACACGTGTGCACAGCATCATGAGGAATGCAGTAAGAATCAATTTGTACCCAGTTGGTTATCTGGAACCATGTACATGTGACCCAGTCTTATGTAATCATCCATAAACTCTACATATGCTGCCATCAGGGGGTGGGTCTTGCAATAACCTATGTTCAAATTGTGAAATTACTTAAGTGCTTGCACCCAAGACTCGCCAAATGTCAGATTAGGGTCTTGAAAGGTAGAGCTACACTGTATCTGCTTGTTTCATCTCTACAAAACATGGTCACAATGGTTTCCTCACTCTTAATATCATCAGGGCTCTGTGTGGGAAACGAAGGAATCTCCTTAATCTCCCAAAATTGGTAAACTGTATCATTAGGGTAAGCACACAAGTAGATAATGAAATACTTATCAGATGCAGTCTGATGCAATACTTATCAGATGCAGTCACCACCCAACCAAATAATGTGTCAATAGCCACAGGAAAGGCTTCACCTTGGTTTATAGTATGTCCTCGAAGCATGTAGAGGAATATGTCAGCTCCAATCAAGATACCAATTCTTCCGGTTTTATAAAAGTTGGGACTGACAAGATGCAAGTGTGCCAGATGACCCAAAGTACAACAGTCAGTGGATACAGTGGGCAAAGGTGTGGTAATTTGAGATAATACAAATGCAGTCAATGCTAATTGAGGACTGAATGCCCCTACTGGCATAATGACACGTTATTCCACCTCTAGCCATATTTACTGGTGCCTAAGAAATTCCATAGATAGTCAGAGAAGTTATACGACGAGCCCAACCAAGGTACTGTATACAGTCTCCTGTAATGAAGCTAAACTGACCGACCGAGTTCAAAAGAGCTGTAACAGTTTAAGTGCATCCCTCAACACTTGGAATGTCAATCAGGGCTGTTGAAAATAGTACAGTAGGTTGATTAGCTTTGATGCCAGGGGGCCCGGAAACAGAAGAATGTGAGGTATTATCACTTCACACTGACAAGGGATCACTTGAAAAGTGAAGTGATGTATGATGTAAAGCCTCACAAGTACAACAGCCTTGCTTTAAAGGGCACCTCTTGGATTGGTGGAATGCCTGCAGACAGTTGAGGCAGAGTTTACAAGATTTAACAAGCTGGTAACAATCCTTAGGGGGCAGAGCCAGAAATTATGGACAGTAAGTAGTGCATTACANTTACAAGATTTAACAAGCTGGTAACAATCCTTAGGGGGCAGAGCCAGAAATTATGGACAGTAAGTAGTGCATTACATGTTGCTCACCTTCATTACACAAACCGGTTGGTGATGAGTGGACTAAAAAAGTCATTGACATAAGGTGACATGAAATAACCTATTTTTGAGGAAAACTGATAAAATCAGTCAAAGTGGGGAGAATATTGTAAGATGTAATTTTCTACTATGTTTGCAGTGACATCAAACTTCTTACACAGAATGTGCAACAAGATAAAGTCCCACTGATACACTGCTACAGCAAGGGCCTTAAGTGCTGCCACATTCTCTGTGAGCACCATCAACAGTTATCTCAGTGAGGTAGGTGAATCAATTGAAACTGAGGGGATTTCCAACATCAATTCCACATGAAGCGACACAATTAGCCTTTTGTTTCCAAACCTGTCGACCAGCATTTTCCAGGCAATGTTAAAATTAACACCTGCAATTGACAGTTCCTGAATCATACTCTGTGGCTCACCATGCAGAGACAATTTGAGGTACGGCAGCTTTTCAAGTGCTATCAGGTCCAGATGGTCGAAAATGAGTGTTGCAAAAATATTTGAAAAGTTCACCCACTGCTCAGGGCCACCATTAAAAAACAGGACGACTATTTTGGGGAGAGGAACATGGGCCTTAGAAGCAAAGCAGGAAGCCGATGAGTCTTGTGGTTTTTCATTGCCATTATGCTGTAATATTTGTCCTGAAACTCCAGGAAACGTGCTAAGTGAGCATTAGCATTGAAGCTCTGTATGCTGTCGCTGCTTCTGTCACATAATCTACCCCAAAGTTGGTCTTGACAGTGGAAAGCTAGCATGGTCATGTGCGTGGGGGAGGTGATCCTCGTACAAACAAAGACGCAGCAAGGCAGTCATGACTTCAGTCATGATTCAACAAAGATTGGCAGAAAAGGGAATAGTGGGTGAAAACCAAGAATGTTTCGAATCATGGGCTTGCGATTTAGCACTACGCTTAATGTCCAAAACATTTACCTCATTACCTCATTTAATCTCAAAGGCAGCATAACTAACTGCACATTTGCAATGACTGGAATTAAAAGCTGCACGAGGTACGACAAACATAGGTGGACAAGCCAACTGTCTTCTTCCCAAATAATCCATTGCACTTCAAACACAACTTCTTGATTCACTATTGCTAACGGCACGTAAGCACAAAGGAAACTAGGNAAATAATCCATTGCACTTCAAACACAACTTCTTGATTCACTATTGCTAACGGCACGTAAGCACAAAGGAAACTAGTTCACTCATGTTTGCGTGCAAATCTGTTAACCGCAGCACAAAGGCAAACAGTAAACTCAGTCAATGGAACAGTCTATAAAAAAACAGGTGATATCCGGCCCAAAAAACTAAATGTTATACTTTGGTTTGGTGGACTGTAAATAGAAAAGGGAAAAACATTTGAGGCTCGCACTAATTTTCCAAGTATGCACAATAACAAAGCCCACTTGTTTGCCATCTTGAGCTGAACGGAGACTGGCGAGTCCCACTATTATTTGTGCTACTGGTGCAGTTAATAGTAGCACAGCAAGAGGTGAGAGATTCAAATAGTCAAAAGTCACAGTTCACACAACATAGTGTATTTACGTATGCACAACACATGGTCCCAAAAGTGATCATTTGGTATAGGTTACGAAATTTAAAAAAAACTGCAAGCCTGTTACTGTATTATTTCTGTGGATCCCCATTCAGTTACAAAAGGGGTGGGGGCTCCAGTTCCTACTACAATTTAACTGATGGTGTCCAAGAATGAAATGCTCATGGGGAAAATAAGCATCTAAAAATGATAAATGTATATTGACAGAAAATAGAATGCATTACATTAGATATTAAAGTAGGGTTGAACAAGGCAAACAACTTGGGCCTGCCTCTCCCACACTCATCTTCTCTAATAGGCTGCAAGTTATGGTTTTTACAATAAAGATGGGGTATGGGTGACAACAAATCGGTCCCGTAATAGACTTTTTTGTGTGGAGACAAACTTCACCAGGAAATGGAAAGAATGAGAGGTAGGCACAAAGTCCTTAAAAGAGCACAGATTACAGCATATCTTTCACATTTGTCCAACAAGAAAAAGTGAATGCTATCTGTGATAAAACATTAACCAAATTAAATTTGATTGAGCATAAAGAGTAATAGCTAGAACATACCAACAATTTTCTTAAAAATTTAAAAAAACTAACACAAGTACATGAAAAGTGCTGCTTGCAGAGAGCAGCATACACAAATAGTACGTAGTCGCACAGCAAAAAAGTGTTGTCAGAAAGAGTGTTGTCTTACTTATTGGTGTGCGCTTCTATCCAGGAATACAAACTGATGAGTGTCTGTTTCTAAGTGTTTTTCACCTTTCATAAAATAAAAAAATGTGAAAATAAATACAGAACAGAATTTTTAGTATAATTCTATGTACAAAATTTACTTGTCAAAACTGTTACAAATAGTACACGTAATTATTGGAAGTAATGGAATGATGTATCCATCACATACATATAATATTAAAAAGCCAGTTTAAATAACAATGATATAACTATAAAACTAGGTATACCAAACCACTGTAAAAGTATAAAAATCCTTCCTTCAGCAGGAGTTAAATCTGCACAGATCATGACTTTCTGTATAGCGAGTGTTTGTGGCNTTGGCAGGCAGGCATCCAGTAGGCGGTGCAGTGTTCGATGGACGATGGTGCGACACCCTTCTTACGCAGAACGGCAATCAGCACCTGGTGCAGCGTGGCGTCGAGGCCAGCGAACAATGCGTCTCTGTGCCAGTCAATCCAGTGTGTGCACGTGAGCAAATCCTCCAGGGCTGTGTGCTTGCCTTCTGCTGCCCACAACGACACTTTGAACGAGTGGTACTGCAACAGGGCCGGCACCATCAACAGCCACAACGTTGGTTGGTGCGAGTATGATTATTGTCTTGGTTTTTGCTTATCCTGCCCCCACCAGGTCTTCCATTCCTGATGTGGCTAATGATAAAAATGGCACAGAGTAATTAATTATTTTAATTTAAATGTTTAGTAAACTCTGACTTCATTACGTAAATATCCTAACGAAATAGTTATTTGTTCCAGTTGATACCAATTTCAACAATCTGAACCTGTTCAAGNAGAGTAATTAATTATTTTAATTTAAATGTTTAGTAAACTCTGACTTCATTACGTAAATATCCTAACGAAATAGTTATTTGTTCCAGTTGATACCAATTTCAACAATCTGAACCTGTTCAAGACATCCTACGGCGCAGTGACAAACATGCGTAGACCATTGACAGTTTATCAACATCCTCTCCGACTCAATATTTGTTTCGTTTCAAAGTGGGCAGTACTTACAGGAATAATTACGACAAAAATTCCCGTCAGGCTTGGGGAAGAAGGCCGAAGGACGTGGAAAGTTTTTTCAGGTTCCTTTGCCTCCCAGGTGTAAGCATTGCTGACAATGTTGTAAGCCTGTGAAATGATGACATAACCGTTTGACACACTGCTTTGGCATAAAAAAAATGCAGCATGTTACAAAATAAAAGCATTAGGCTAACATATATGCAGAGAAACTAACCCCTCTATTTCAGTCATTAATAGCAATTGATGCTGGAAAAGTAAATTTTAATATCCATTTTTAACACGTTTTGGGTGGTTATGTTTAGATTTTTAAATGCTTAGAATTGCAACATTTCATTTCCTGTAAAGTACTGCTGTTTCTGCATTGCTGGAATGTACAATTTTTGTCTCCATTACTAGTCTGTGAACCAATGATCCAAAAAAGATGATCTTTATTCGGCTATAAACAAGTGGCCTCTAATTCACATGTGCCATTGTGCATGAAATTATAATTATTTCTCTCGTAGTCTAACATGAGTTGTTGAGCACAAATTCTGCGCTAGGATAATACTTCATGGAAAGTGGTTAAAACAATGAATATCCTCCATTTCTCCATACACCATTTTCAGCAGTTTACACCACAAGTCAACTGCGATGTCCACTGCATACATTTTAATATAGAATAGTACTCAACTTGGAGGCTGATTTGACAGTTCAGCCAACAGTGGCGTAACATCGTAAGATGCCCAGCATTCCCTTGAAAATATTTCATAATTATGTTGTAAATTTCCTTATAGTGTCAGTTGGATGTAAACTTTCTGCAACATTTAATGAGCAATGGTCACGTTTTCCACGTCCAGTTTAATGCTCATTGCACTTTTACTGAACCTGAGCGAAGAGCCACAAGCCGCTTCAAGCCCGTATTTTGTCTGGGTATGTTCGGAGGTAAGGGGCAGATAGCATGGTCGAGGGAAAGAGAGGGGGCTGGGGCATTGGCACAAATGATAGCTTTCTTCACTGTGTATCACTGCACATACTGCTGGCTGCTGGCATACGGACAGGGAGAAAAACTATGAAGGCATTCCTGTCCTTACCCTCCCCTGCCAAAATTTGTTTTGTCCAGGAGAGGTAGTATTCAAAACCCCAGTCAATGCACAAATCAAGAACGATAAAAAGTCACATGCCAGTTATCAAATGTCATTTTTTACAATGTTGTCCAAATTAGGTAGGGCTTGTATCCAGTTTAACAGCTCAAACTGCTTTTCAATACGTTTTTATGTTTAAATTAATACTACCTGAACGATTTTATTTGTGGTTATTTAACATGATGCAGGACAGCATCCTGCCTTCCAGATGGTTTGCCATACCGCGCATCCACCGCATCAACCGGCACCAGTGCAGCGTAGTGTCGCGCAACTTCATATCCCCTCCCTNCATGCATTATGACGGACACGGGCACACATTAATCATAGGGCAATTTAAGAACAAATAATTAAAAGCAAAAGAAAGACACCAGGCGTTTGGATGCTCAAACACATTACAGTGACTTAATTGTGTTTATTTAAAAATTCACGTATTTTTCACCTCAGTTGTTTCACCCTAATTTCATGCCATCCACATTTAAATTGTATTTGTTCATGTGCAGTGTAATATTATGTATTTATTAATATTTTATGCAAGGGTTCATGTCCTTTTAGTTCAACAGAAAGTAGTGCAGTCCGCACCTTGCGAGCTCGCCAGATTCAGTCGCCGTCAAGTGTCTCAAGGGGTCGGCATGTGCCACGTCGCGCTCCGGGTGCTTTCACGTTTTTGCACCAATCATCTTTAGCTGCAATAGTCTGATGTAACTTACTGGAACCTGTTCTTTTCAGCACCCGGAATGGCCACGCCTTCTTCCCCGGGAATAGCATCGCCCGGGGAAGCTTGACACAGCAGTAATTCATTGTTGTGCACGCCTGTGTACTTTCGCTGTTTGATCCCTCCTTCTCAAGGCAATGCTTTGCCAGGAAATGAGGAGATGGTTCGTAACTGTTCAGGAACTAGTAGTTGTCAGGTTGTGTGAGAGCGGTTTACGTTTTACTTAGTCCGTGTTACACCCTCCAGTCAAAAATAACTCGTATGCCTTGCGTTGTATTTAAAGAAATGTGAAATCAAGAAAATTGCAGTATGTGTATCTTGAGAACTAAAACATATTTTTTGCAGCAAACCAGAGTGGCAATAATTGGTTTTACCTATCCTGTTGTTATGTGTTTAAGTTTCATGACAAAGGTGGGGAGTGAGACTGAAAAATGCATGTCAACAATTGAAGACACAAGTGGATGAACTTCCAATTTAACAAACTCAAAGTTATGAGGAAAATGCCATCGCTGGTTCTTAATTTAATTTTTCTCATCATTGGTTTTGATGAATGAAGACACTCACATTTCTGAGATTTCTGATGATAGTATGTTGATGAACGATAGGTACATAACACCATCCACTTATGTCTCCAGTTTTAAAATTCTTGTACTCGTCTCCTACATAGGCTGTACCACTTAGAAAGTGCAAGTACATTTCCAGGTTTCTGACATAATTGAAAACTAGACGAGGCTTAAATACCGAGATAACTTGAAAAAGATGCTTAAACCAGTTAGGGCCTACCATACAAGTGTTGCTAAAAATCAACGACAAACTCTAGGAGGCGATTCCTTTAAAAAATTAGGAGGGGGGAAAAAATACAGACATACATATATATGGTATATATGACCTATCTATAGCCTAAGGCCTTTCCTTAAGGGTATACATACCCTTAAAAGTGGAGATAAAACCCATGTTTATTACAAATAAAACATGTAGTATCTGAACATAATCTCAGAGTTTTGGTGTAATGTGTTATCAAACTGTCATCCGACCTCATTCCTCTGTCTGCAAAAACCAGTTATGGGCTGTGTGCACAAGAGGTGCAAGGTAGTGTGATGTGTGTGTTCGGTGCATCTGCACATCATATAGAGTACACTGAAGACAGGCCCGGACAGCCAAGAGAATAGCGAAAAGGGTTTATATTAGTAAGGATGCTTATGCATTTGTTTTGCCCGTGCAATCTTGTGCACATTTTTGTAAATTAGTGCTAATTTTGTGTCCCATTTCAATTGCACTCCATCCTTCACACATGTGCTTTGCTACAGGGCCACCACTTCCACCTTTGGCTCGTGTCCCTGCTTCCGACGGCCATTGGGCAGTCTCTCTTCTCGGAACTCAAGCCAGACGGGTGCATGTCGTATGGCCTGCGGGCGCTTCAACTTACACTTTCACTGATCTGGTAATTCTGTTNCGGTGCATCTGCACATCATATAGAGTACACTGAAGACAGGCCCGGACAGCCAAGAGAATAGCGAAAAGGGTTTATGTTAGTAAGGATGCTTATGCATTTGTTTTGCCCGTGCAGTCTTGTGCGTATTTTTGTAAATTAGTGCTAATTTTGTGTCCCATTTCAATTGCACTCCATCCTTCACACATGTGCTTTGCTACAGGGCCACCACTTCCACCTTTGGCTCGTGTCCCTGCTTCCGACGGCCATTGGGCAGTCTCTCTTCTCGGAGCTCAAGCCAGACGGGTGCATGTCGTATGGCCTGCGGGCGCTTCAACTTACACTTTCACTGATCTGGTAATTCTGTTATGTAAATATTTCTGAAACTTTTTTGTTACCCCCACAGCCGGTTGATCCCTTCTGTTGTACGGAGGGTCCATAAATAATAACTATGTTGCCTTGGGGCTTTTCACATGTAAAACGAGTGTTTTAGCAAGAGCTGATTCAGGCGAGGCTTCAGTAATTTGGTTCTCACCTCAGTGCTTTTGTACTGTTTTCTCATTTTAAAATGGATTTATGTAGCACCCCATGCATTTTGCAGTGTTTTGTTGTTTATTAAATGCAGGATGACTTTGGATTTAACGTACACATGGTTGCCCTTCATTCTTATGCTAAAATGACCTGGCCACCCCCGTACTTGCATTTGGTGTGTTTCATGGCCAACAGGGGGGCAGAACAGTATGTGTGAGTTATTGGCATCAATTAATTAGCCACGTGGTGATGACATGACCCTGGTAAGAGTTTCTGTTCACCGCAAACTCTGTCTTAAATTAACTCCTCACCACTTGATGCCGATAACAAAACAAAGATGTGCAATCCGTGATAAATTGGTTTGCGGATATCAACCCCATCCATGAGAAAATAAGGGTTAGCACCCCATTTGTGCATGAAAAACTGTGACCTTCAGAATATGACAATAAGAAGTATGCTTAATTTAGCAAAAAAAAAAAGTTGCTTTGTGTTGTTACGCTACACCCCAGTGTTAGAAACATGGATGTTATAAACAGGCTGTGTGTTATGCCTGCAACATAGACAACACTCATGCACATGATGTGCTGCAGAGGTAGCATTGGAGAGGCACATTAGTATTCCAGGACTGCGAAATTAACATAAGACACAATTATTGCAAGATCATAGGTACTGTTTGAAAATCATACCACCCGCTGCAATACAGGCTTTTCAATTCCGAGACAATGACTGACACACGCCTCTGAACGAGATCCTCTTCTTATTCCACAGGTGTCGCCTATACACACAATTTTGTGTGACGCCATGCGAAAAAATATAGTGGCATCAGTTCCGGGGATTTCGCAGGCCATGCCACAAGACCTCTGTAACCGATCCAGTGATCACAGAATATTGTTGTCACAATCTCACGCACAATGATTGTGAAGTGTTTGCGGGCCATCATGTTATAGCCACATATGTCGGCGAATGTCAAGGAGGGCATCTTCCAGCAGTTCAGGTAATGTTTCCTGCAGAAATGCCAGGTAAGTGCCCTTGGTTTGCTGATGTGGTAGAAAGTGTGGTTCAAGTAACACATCACCAACTAGACCACACTACACGTTCCAGAAAATTGTAGCTGGTAATCAGATGTCTGGGTGGCATGTGGATTGCCATCGGACCACACATGCATGTTTTGTACAATGCAGATTCTGTAACATGTAGAAATTGCCTCATCAGTGTACAGGATATGCAATGCAAATCCAGAATTACTGTTGCACTGTCCCAGATACTATTGTGCGAATTGGGTCAGATGATGATAGTCATCTTCATTTAATACCTTTGGGTAGCGAAATGGGTGTAGCAGTTGTTTTCCAAACCCTCTACACACTGATGTGGTCGCTGGCCAGCTCACATGCCACCTATCGTGGCTTGTAGACAGCTGCTCAACACATACCAGTACCTCCTCCTCAAACCGTACAGCGCGCGGACAGCCAGAATCTGGTTTCCGTACCTGCGGTACACATCCAGTGGTTGAATACGATATGCAACACATCCATTACAACANGTGCCCTTGGTTTGCTGATGTGGTAGAAAGTGTGGTTCAAGTAACACATCACCAACTAGACCACACTACACGTTCACAGAAAATTGTAGCTGGTAATCAGATGTCTGGGTGGCATGTGGATTGCCATCGGACCACACATGCATGTTTTGTACAATGCAGATTCTGTAACATGTAGAAATTGCCTCATCAGTGTACAGGATATGCGATGCAAATCCAGAATTACTGTTGCACTGTCCCAGATACCATTGTGCGAATTGGGTCAGATGGTGATAGTCATCTTCATTTAATGCCCGTACCTTTGGGTAGCGAAATGGGTGTAGCAGTTGTTTTCCAAACCCTCTACATACTGATGTGGTCGCTGGCCAGCTCACATGCCACCTATCGTGGCTTGTAGACAGCTGCTCAACACATACCAGTAACTCCTCCTCAAACCGTACAGTGCGCGGGCAGCCAGAATCTGGTTTCCGTACCTGCGGTACACATCCAGTGGTTGAATACGATATGCAACACATCCATTACAACACACAATATCCTATCCTTAATTGCAACGTTCCTTTTCCTTGCAATCGTCTTGTAATTGCCGCAAATGTGGTGTCGTGTGGAACATGCCAGCATGGATATTGTTCCGCGTGCAGATGCTGGTCCAGTCGTCCATTAATCTCACATTGCCAGTACACCAACAGCATGTCTGTCAACTCTGGCCACGTGTACTGCTCCATGACAAAATGTAGCAGTATGAAACTTACGCACATGCGAAGCACACAATTGACTGCATACTGTATTGACAGCAAGCAATATCTGTTCAATTGAAGTGTATAATCTGTCAAATTTCCATCTGGTGCCACCTCGCAGCACAGAGTGGTTTGCGTTGCCTATGTCGCAGGCATAACACATCCAGTGTTCAGACAATTAAACATTAATTTCTTATGTAGTGTAATAACATAAGGCAACTTAGTTTTGCTAAATTAACCATATTGCTTACATTAGCAGATAAATCCTCACATATTCTAAGAGCGTCACATTTTTTCATGCACAAATAGGGTGCCAACCCTTGTTTCCTCATGGACGGGGTTAATATCGGTGAACCAATTTGTCATGGATTGCACATCTCTGTTTGATAACACATTACACCAAAACTCTGAGATTAAGCTCAGATACCGCATGTTTTATTTGTAATAAACATGGGTTTTACCTCCTTTTTCAAGGGTGTGTAAACCCTTAAGAAAGACCTTAGGCTATAGGTTATATATATTTTTTCCTCATTTTTGTGAGGAATCCCCTTCCAGNGTATATATATATTTTCCTCATTTTTGTGAGGAATCCCCTTCCAGGGCTTGTCGGTGATTTTTAGTAACACTTTGTATAAACAAAATTTTTATATTTCCCAGCAGAGAGATCCTTGGATCCACGTTTGACTGATTAAAAGCAATACTTCCGCTACTAGGCATTCTAATTTCAAAACAATGTGCTAAGCCACTGTTGACCTGTCCTTGGAGGTCATACTACATGAGTAACCAAGAGGGTTACCTAGTGTTTTGGCTTGTCTGGAATGGTGAGGTGATAATGTATAATGTGAGCAGGAAATGGTCAAGCCTTTGTGGAAATGGAATCCATGACCCTTTGATTAAAAGAAGCACTATATTCCCCACTGCCACAAGGCTGCCCTACGTTTTAAGAACACACTTACAGCTTATTTCCTGTGACCAGTTGAATGAAGTGGCATATTTCTTTGTATTGTGGTTTGTGCAGCTAGTATGCCATCTTCTCATTGCTGTGATATGGGGATCGACCTTAGGCTGATCCATGTCTAGACTTTCTGCACGTTGGAAATGTAGCAGACGGTCACGGATGGATTGTTTTTTTTTGTATTCCATCACTTGTTCAATGAACGACTCACTTTGTGTTGTTTTATTGAGCATTCCAGTATTTAAAAAAAAAACTACCATTCCAAAGGAGACAATAGTTACAGGGATGCACATTGCAACACATCAGTTACCACAAAGTGATTGTAGTACATGCAAATTGCAAATGTTCATCTTTTACTGTTGTTGGCTTTCAAAATGTGCACTTACCATCATAGAGCGTGGCCACTCTGCCTTCATCTCGGCCAGGACCTGTGGCACTTGCTCCCGGGGTACCTCCATCAGGACGTCGTCGCTCATTGCGACTGTGTTTAGAACTCCCTTTCAGCGCTCGGACCATGCATCAAGAACCTGTCACTGTTCATACAGTTTTTTTCCTGAAAGTCACCAACTGTCTTCGAGACATTTAAGTCCAACATATGATTTTATTTATTTCAAAATTACAGTTATAAAGTACATACATTATTTTCATGAACATATAAGGAGGTAGGACTCAGATTCATGTATAGGCCGGGCATTGTCCCAAATGCCATGCCAATATGCCCACCATAGTCCTGCTTCTAATTTTTGCAAGTGAGCACACTGGATTTCCACCTGCTACCACGCCATGTTGTGCACGTCACTACCACATAGCCGCTGTGGAGCTGGATTACAAGGACTGTGACTTTCTCAACCACCCCTATACCCCTTGGCCTGGCTAAACACCACAGATGGATTAGCTAAACTTGCAGTCTTACTCTCGTCTCAACCCTCAACTCTTCAAGTACAAGAAGCATTGCAAAAGCAACCTTCTAAATCACCCGCTGACCAAAAGAAACTTGTTAAACACAGCCCATTTGTCCTCTGCTGCCATTCTTGCCTGTCATTTTATGCCCTGCTGCTAGAAACAGGCTGTCTATTTTAGGTAAATGAAGGAAACAGGAAATAGTGTTACATCTGTTACAAACTGATTTGCCCAAGTGCCAGCTATCTAGTTGCCTGATAACAAGAACAATAAATCTCACTTTACCATGAATTTTAATACTGCATTTAATGCAAAGGGCAAGCCAAATCCAACCCTATCTCCTTCCACCTTAAGATCACACCCTAACCCTTTACTTCCCCTAGGAGGTACCTGATGTGGGGAACTGGTCATCACAATGACCACAGGCAACAAGGCACCTTAGTTGATGTCAGAAATTGCACTCGAGTCAGAACTCAGGAGTGTCCGTTCACATTAGGCACCCGGTACTGTAATTGCTCAGACTATCCTTTGGCCTTGATCATCTGGACAAGACTGTCTGGTACATTAATTAAAATTGTGAGCAAACAACATCACGAAAAAAAAAAGAAAAAAAACCATGTAAAGGAAAGATAAATAAAACAACATCATATGGTAATTGGCCAGTGAGATCACGTGGTGCAGAGTCACGTACATGAAAAACAGGTCGGCTGGGTTTACTATTAAAAAATTATGCAGTAAGCACTGATATGGCATACGGAAACACTTCTTCTGTAATTGTAGTTTCAAAGTAATGTGTCAATTCTTAATTCCAGCCCATGGAAGCACGCAACAAGCTCTTCATGTTTACTTTTTTTCCTAACCTCGTATATAATAATTATAATTAAGCAGATGATACTTCAAAGCAGACATATTCTGTCAGAAAAGCTTATTTTTGTGAACAAATATAATTGTAAATATGTGCACACGCGCCTTCGAATATTTNACATATTCTGTCAGAAAAGCTTATTTTTGTGAACAAATATAATTGTAAATATGTGCACACGCGCCTTCGAATATTTTTTTATACTTACATTACTGTAAATAACAGTTTCCCGGCGACAACACAGACTGCTCTGTTCTGATTCGNCGAATATTTTTTTATACTTACATTACTGTAAATAACAGTTTCCCGGCGACAACACAGACTGCTCTGTTCTGATTCGTCACCGCCTCTTAAGCTACGCTTATGATTTAAAATATAACTATTGTACTTAGGACTTGTTACGTAACCGACATAACCTGGAAAAATACTCAAGAAGATTAATTCATACATGTTTAATTCTTTGTGGTTACTGCTTGTGTAATCGTTTTGAAAAACTCTTGATATCTTATATAAAGGGATGCCGATGCGAACATTAGNTTGTGGTTACTGCTTGTGTAATCGTTTTGAAAAACTCTTGATATCTTATATAAAGGGATGCCGATGCGAACATTAGGCATTTACATCAATAAATCTGAAAACGTTAATAAAAGCGAATTGAATAACCTCTTCCGAAAAACTAACAGATGTTGTTTTTTATAATAAAGAGGATACAGTCTCTTGATTAAAATAATTAATTGCATATGATTTCACGATATGACATGACATAACATAAATCCAAGTAGTAAATACAGTTTCCCGCCAACAATTGTCACTGTGCTCTGATTGGCTACTCTGTCTTGAATCGTACTTAACGATATCTTACGTCGAACCAAGAACGCACACGACGACCACATTGCAGTCATAAACCAATACCTTTTTAAAAAAAATTCGATTTCATTGTAAGCACACTGCACATGTATTCTGTTAAGTCAAAAGTAAACCCACCCCAAGTTCCGTTGCTAATCAACATACGTAAAAAAAAAAAAAAAAAAACTTCCGTTTTTTCTTCCCATGTCTTAATCTAAATCTTAACGCTTAATTTTTATATTGTTCACCAAGTTTTTGATCAAGTGTTGCCAGACATACCAGTATTTTCGCACATTAGACAAGCAGAAAATACACAATGGAAAATATTTCCTATATTAATTAATGCATTTTATTTTACGAGGTCACAAAACAGTGGTTGTTAGTGTTACAAACTTAACTTCGTGATAAGTAGTAATATATAGGTTTTCAAAATAAAATGTACAATAAAACGATCCGTATCCAAATGAAACGCCACTTCATAAACCTTTTCATTTCTCCAACCATGCTTTCATCACGAGGCCTTGAGTGGCCCTTCCTACCATGACAGTGGCCTCCCGAAGGGGAGGGCATTTGACGTGGACTACCCCTGCGTCATCGGCCCACAGTCGCTGCACTAGTGCAGTCCGCGGAACACGTATGTCGCGTGTCCCTATTGTGTCCGCATCGTTCACTTGTGAACAGGTCATGACCCAATACCAAGTGACTGTGGTGTCCCTTGAGAGGTCTGTGTAATTAGGATAGGAATCAAGTGTTTGAATGTGTATTAAAAAGCATAAGAATTTATTGCTCATGGGCAAATGTTAGCGAAATTCGCCTAGGGGATTGCGAAGTAATCGCAGAATAAATGCACGTCACATGCATGTTTAATGAGGTGTAGTGTACAAGGTAAGGGTATTTAAAGTGTTCTATACAATTTTCCGAGTGCAGTTTTGTGTATAATCTTGCCAAATAATGACGGGAAATAATTAGTCTTTCTTTCAAACTGCCCGTTCCAATCATAGAGTGTCCCAAAACCTAACAGATATAAATTTTCCATGTGCTCAGGGAACCAATTTTCTGGATGTCCTGCGTCTCCTTTACCACAATCCTATACAACTTCCATTCAACCTAAATCTCATTTCTATAATTGTATTTTGTACTGCTGTTTTGTGTTTTCTGCTTGTTATGTATTTTACGTTGAAATCCAAATTCTGTGCCAAGGCAAGTTCCCCACCTTCTGATCGGCCTATTGTTGTGCCAGAAGGATGTGTTATGCTTCCTGCCTAATACATACACTTATTTTAATAGTTAATATTTTTCTGTGGCTAAGTATCTTTCTTAAACCTTAGATTATCAATGTTTAGTGTTTGTGAGTGAGTGAGTGTGTCAGTGATTCCCCCACCTTAAATGCTGTGGCCACATATAAGGGAGGGAGTGTTTGCTGTTTATTCGCACTCGCTTATTTTTAACCGTGTTTTTTCATCATTGTTTTCTTTTTCAGGGAATTATTTTTTTGACAGAGCTGCTTGCTTTCTTTTAACTTTATTATTCATTTATATGTAAAAGCAAGGTTAGATAATGCTTTAGCCACTGTTTCTGTAACATTGTTTATTTAACTAGAAATACTCCAAGATATCGTTATTTTTTATTTTGAAATTTAACTGTGACCATTTTCTCTGATCGGGCTAAGTAGTTGTGTCAAACAATTAAAATAACTTTAGTTAAATGAATTGTAAATTATGAAATAATATATTCTGTATTTGGTTTGTGAATTTCGTATTTAATTTTTTTCTGTCAATATGATTTTTTAAAGCATCGTGGCATTAATGTAAATTTCGCATAACGAAAAAGAATAGTATAATTTGCTTGGTGTCAAACTACTTGATATGAGATCGATACTGGTATTTTCAGAAGGCACCATACAGCTATGTTCTTTCACGATACTTGTGGTCTGACACAAAATTTAATTACCTTTGGCAATTATCCCGTTTTAATGGAGTGATCTTTTGATTTTTACTACTTTGAGTAAGTGTTTCGTTTTCTGATTTATGTTCATTGCCTAAATAATAATGTATAATTTCGTCCTTGCCTTTTTATTTTTTGAATAAATTTTTATTATAGCAGTTCACCTGTTCGGCCTGAAATTGCTTTGTTGAGACCATTTCACCACCTTGCTGCGGAGTCGAGGCATATTTTCTTTGAAGTCACATAGCGTCTTCTTGTTGCCGTATCATGATAAAGTAACAAAGTATGTTGGAATTGGAAAGGGAGATGTCCAGAAGATGGGCCACAACTCAGGAAAGTTCAGCCGCCTTGTTTTTAACGTTTTATGCATGTGCATGAATATTTAAACTATTCTGCAATCTAGTCGCTGTCTTTAGGAACAAATGAAGGAATACATTTATTTAGTTATTAGTTAGTATTTATATAAATAAGTTAAACAAAAAAATTAACTCTGAACGCAAGTTTCTATAACTTTGAATAAAGAACATAATTATGTAATCTCCTGTATATATTTTTATTTTAGAATCACAATTACAAACACTATGTATTCATTATCAAAAGAAATATAATCTAGAGGCAGGAACTTCTCCTTTGTAATTAACAAGCAATCAAATTCAACCTTGAACCCAAAAGACTACAATTTTAACAAAAATTAAATCCTCAAGAAAGCAGGTACAACTCTGAATAATATCAAATGAGACCATTTCAAACTTAAGAAAAATTAATACATTACACAATCACAAATGAGTATCATATAACAAAGGTGACATTTAGTTCCATATGTTACTCTAACTAGTATTAGTATATTTTTTAACTAGATGCAAATTGTGGTGTAAAAAGACTGAAGTCCTGACCTTTTCTGGCAATAATCGATTTCTTTTGATTTCTTATACATTACCTCGTTCACTGTAAACAGAACTAGCTGGACAACAAAAGTACACTTTAGTGAGGCGCGACATTTCTGGATATCTAGAACTATTACGGTTCCACCACTCAAATGAATTATTGTTGCGGTTCATTACCGGTAACGCAAAGTACGAGTGCAGTTCGTGAGCTGAACTTGAATTGTCATCTTGAATAGTTTCGATTTTTCTTGAGGCTAGTTCATGGTAGCATTGCCAGAAATGACGATGTGTTGCTGTTTCCGTACTGTCTTCATTGGTGGTGATACGAAGAGGTTCTTCATCTTTGTCAGCATCACTCTGGTCATCACCACTCAGATTATTTTTCAGAGTTTCCAATAAAAATTGTGACCTAAAGGTTATATGTCCCTCATCATCGAAAAACTACTGCTTATATCGTGGCTCCAACAAAGTTCCAGGGTAAAGAGTTTGATGTGCTCCAAGTAATACATGAATAGGGCGGTCTCTTGAGTTGCGTAATCCTTGTCGGCAAGAAGGTGCAAGTTCCGTTCTTGTCGACCCGCACTACGCACTTTTGATCTGATGTGGTTGATGCGGCCCGTTTTAGCTGGTGTAGTTGTTGTGACTACGACAGTCAGAGTGGGCACAAGGAACTCGTGGATGTCCGGCCGAACTACACCTTCGCTTGTTTCCCGGCGGTAGTGGACTGTCCTCCGCATCTGCTGCCTTCCCCTTTTTCGTTCTAGGGCAGTCACTATGCCAGTGATACTGCCCACCTGGACAGTTTTTGCATGGGTAAGGCAGCTTCTTTGTTTTGTCTGATACCTGTTTGTCATTCTTAGTTACCATGGGTTTAATTGTTTTTTATATTGGTTGTGATACACGGGAGGTGTGGTCTTCAGAGTCATACCGTTTTACCACCACTGCTGAAACTGGTTTTGCTTCCACCGAACCTTCCNCGGGAGGTGTGGTCTTCAGAGTCATACCGTTTTACCACCACTGCTGAAACTGGTTTTGCTTCCACCGAACCTTCCAGTTGTTTTGTGCGATTTTATCTCCTCGCAGTCCTGGTGTTCATTCTTGGCAGCATTCAAGAACATAATCGAGCTCATAAATGCCTCTAATAGGCCGCGAATGAGTTGTGCTAATGTGCTGCGGTATTCCGGTAGGTCCATTTCGGCTACAACCTCCAGTACTGCGGTCACCATCATACTTGGGTGGTACTTTTGTACCAGATGTATTTTCTGTATAGTAAACACAGTTAGAGTTGCATGGACTGATGCTTTGTCGAGTAATGCGAGAATGTGTGCTTGTAAAAAGGAGAAAGTGCCATTTTATCGGCACTGGAGGGTTGATAAAAAGTACTCAATTTCATCCCATAGTGGTTAACCGTTTGCCACCATTATCGCACCGATTGCCACCATCCACAATTGGGCCGCTCTTCCTTGCAAATACCATAACTGTGGAGTTGGTTGTACAGTCCTCTATCGGTAAGCTCGCAGACATCGGTAACAATTGAAACCTTGCTGGTGTGTTATTGGCTGTTTTACTTCTGTATGGTTCCCTTGCTCTGTGCTTGCTCGAGTTGGCACAGGTATGATGTAGATTGTGCAAGCAGTGGCAGGCATGGATTCTGCATGGCAGTTTGTGTTCCCACACATTGCGCACGTTGCATTGTGCATGCCTGTCATTCATATGAATGTTCTATGTCCACTATCCATTCATTCATGAGAACACACTTTGGTGAGCCCGTAGCCCACAAAGCCGGCACTTCATTACATCGTTCCCAGCATTGTAGCACACGGGCTGTTGACTGTGTTGGTGGTAATTGATTTTCACTGAGCAAGTTTGGATAGTCTAGCATAGCTTCTGACATATTGTCATAACACCATGCACACACAAACTATCCCTCGCGAACATGCGCGCATTCCTGCAATGCAACACTTTTGCGGGTGGTATGCCTGGTTACAGTGTACGCAAGTTATGTTCTGTCCCTTTCCGTCGCACCATAAAAAAAATTGTGCACTGTTCGTACGGTCGTAATAGTATTGTATTGAGGTTTTGTTTGTGATTCTGTAATGTTCTCTTGTTTGCCCTGACACAGTTTTTCCATTAGTTGATTAGCAAAACCGGGTGTTTGTATTGGGTGCATGCAGGTCCAACACAGCTTGGCTGGTATTCCTACGGACGTTTGTAGTATTGTGATACATGGTATTTGATTTGCATAATTAATCGACGTATGTGACCTTCGATTACTACTTGTGCGCGTACTCTGAAAGTATTGGCAGTTATCGTAAAAACGTCCATGGTGATTGTGCTGGCGACCAGACATATACAATCTCTTGAACAGCANAAGTATTGGCAGTTATCGTAAAAACGTCCATGGTGATTGTGCTGGCGACCAGACATATACAATCTCTTGAACAGCACTACTGGTTTTCCTGCTGAAGTGTACATAGCCATCTTTCCCCTTTGTGTACTCGCGTGAGCTGAGCACGGGAGATGCAGTACTGTAGTTACAGTTCGTAGCTACAGCTGATGTGGCGTCGTGGAGTTCTCCGCCCGTGACAGTCTNGGAGATGCAGTACTGTAGTTACAGTTCGTAGCTACAGCTGATGTGGCGTCGTGGAGTTCTCCGCCCGTGACAGTCTGCCCTGTCGATCCCTGAGCGGGTAGGATCAGTCCGAAATAAAGGTTTATGGGGACAAAGGATGCAGCTCGCATGCCGTAACGTATATTCATTGCCGCTCGGGTCCCTTCTTCTCCAGTGGCACATGACGTCACTGGGGTGACAGAGAATGGCCGTTTCATTCTAGGATGCGGGGTGCTCTTGGCAATGGCCGTTGGTGACCGCATGCCCCACTGTCATATTGCAATTTTAAGGAAATATTTGCCAACAATTTTGGAAAGGTTCTTGAAGAGCCTGTGCCTGATTTTAACACTGTTTTAACGTGTTTAAAGATTATGTTGCAACACTTCACTGATGCGTGAAGGACTCTTGCACTCCAAGCTTGATGTATAAATTTTTATAAAAAAATGTACGAAAAATACAAAAAATGTTACAAAGTTGCCGAAACAGTTTGAGAGCATTTGGCACCATTTGATTTGATCACAGTAATGTTGTCTGCACAATTACACACTTAACTGATGGCTTTGTTATTACTCTGCATGTTAGTTTTGGCAGGGTTTTACAAAAGTAAATGAAATGCAGTTTTTGGCTATTTACATGTACATAACATCTTAAGGATGTTTTAAGAGACATCAAGATTGCGTTACATTGATACATTTGTGACGTTTTTACGGTTTAAACCCTTTTAAGTTAACTACAAAATGACGTGATTTGTTTGCAGTGTTTAAGACATGTAGCTTGATGTTACACATTTAGGATGGCCTTGAATAATTGTCATAATGGCTAGCACATTTGTAATGTTTGAATAAAACTTTTCAACATTTGAAGATGTGGTTTTAAAAGTTTTCAAAAGTGGCAAAATGTTAATAAATTACTTGTGTAGCTCTATCAGATGGGTGCCAAAGTCATGAGACAATGGATTAGGAAAATTGCTGCACAATGAGTTTAAAAATGTGGTATTAAAATTTTTTCAAAAATTTTAAAGTCGGTATTTTATAGCCACACGGGAAGGACGCCATATGATGTGTGGTCAGGGTTGGAGAATGGTGGGTACATAATAGATGCAATTGATGTGAACCAGGCGTCCACTGGTACCTTTGTGCCCACTGTGACTGCCACAGTAGTGTATCCAGCGTTATGTAATCAATCAGCGTTCGTCAATATCGTTTATTCAGTGCTATGTAATTAATCAGAGTTCACCAATATAATTACATCAGTGCGACATAATTGATCGGTGTGCATCAGTATAGTTTATTCAGGATTATACGTATTTATTCAGTGTCATAATTTTTAAGTGTATTTGTTCCATGTGTGTAAATTGCACCAGTGTCATTAATTATTCAGAGCTTAATAATTTAATAATTATTATTTATTGGTTCAGTGTATCTATTCAGTATTTATTTATATCATATTTATCGTGTTTAAAGACAGTCATCACATATCCAGCCAGCCAGGGACATGTGACATTACTAAGTTGGCAATACTGTGGCTGCTGCGATGCAAATATTTAATATTAATATAACCCTGATTTATTGTGTATGTGTGCAAGGGTAATTGTGTTTTATTATGTAAGTTGTATAGGGTAATTGTGTTTGATTATGTTAATCTAAGGTATATCATGCTCTTACATCACATTAGTATTTTTAAGTCGCATTTATGTTTCATCTTTTCACCGCTTGGCATTGCCCGCGCTCAGGTAGCGGGAGCCGGCGCAGTTCTCAGCCTAGTACGCTTCATGACTTCAACGCGGGCGTACGTGGTAAGTCTCTCACTTCACAAGAACCTCGGTGCCAGCCCCTGAGGCTGCAACCTCACTCAGTAATAGTATCATCACATCATCCAGGAAATAACTTGTATTTTATGTTACATCGCACCGAGGGGAGAGCAGCGTCACGCACCTTAATTAATCGTAATCCATTAGTGTGTTATATTGTACGACCACGCGGTCACCACATTTATTTTCGGTTAAGTGTTCAATAAAATAATAATCTTTCATATAACCAATAGTGTGTTCATTAATCCAGGCGTGCGCAGCGGCCATACAGCTCGCGTTTTCCTATTATCTGACGGTGTGTTACCTCGAGTCTTCTAGGGTGATTACCCGCGACCCGATCTCATTGCCAACACTGAGCTGGCGCCCGGCACTTTCACAGCACCGCGCGCCCAACCATCTCCCTTCGACAAGGGACGTACCGAGCGCACGTCACAATGTTTCTTGTGCAAAGTTCTCGTGGGGAAACACTCTCCAGGCGTCTTTTAGATTTATTACCGACTGCTCTGATGTTTTGGGTCGTGGCCGAGTCACCCAGGTGGTTAGGCGGTTTTCCCGATCCTCTACATCTCAATTGATGATGGATTATTTATGGTGCGATAGGCTGCTAGCCGTGGGGCAGTCATGGTCGGCCACTGTAAGGTGGAGAGTTCTGCTGGTATTAAGTTAGCTAAATGCGGAGTTGTGAGGCCACTCCACATGCCAATTAAACAATGGTACAATTACATATTACACTGAAAAACACTTATAGCCCTGAAAATAGCTGGTTGGTGGTTCCAACTCCCGAAATGCATTTAAGAGGCAAGGCCTGCAATCAAAATGATTGACTTGGATTTGAAGTCATTTATTGACAATCTTACAATACAAACCAGTTGACAATGCTCACGTCAAGTGGACCCTATGCACAAAGTCCATCTAGGGCTAACACAGGATAGTGAGTGTGTGTTCTCCAGAATTACGTAATGAAGTGGCACTCCTGGGGCCTTGAGTCTACAGGTGGTGAAGAGACGCTCCTCCCGAGTGATGAAGTTAACTGAAATTAACGTACCAGTTGATAAAAGACGAAGAAGAAAAAAAGCTATTGTTTGTGATGGTAAACAAATAACTTTTTGAAGTGCCCAGGAGTCGTGAACCACGCGGCCTGATTCGATGAATGGCCGCTTCAGACTCAATGGGGCCAGTGTCTGTCCAGACACTTGCAGTTAAGACGCTGGGTGTTGGGAACTCGTGAGCGTAAAAGAAACGTGCAAGTGGGTTTAAGGCCATAATTATTATATTAGATGGGTGGAAAAATTCCCATAGCTAATTTGAGATTGAACATTGTCCCTAACGAAAACTTACGCATTCTACAAACTACACACGCTACTGAATTATTAATAACAACGTACTTTCGCATTGTTAAGTTTATGTACACGTAGTGCTGGAAATGTGTCTATCCAAGTCCATAAACCTGTGGTCTGCTGCAAAATAAACATATACACTATACCTAAAGAAAAATTGCCCCCAGCCGGGCGATGCTTGCGTTAGCGTAAGGTGGGGGGGGGGGCTA
>NQII01002397.1:0-28949 GCA_002778355.1 Clitarchus hookeri
CCAGTAAGAGTTGTAAGTCTTTGTGCCCTTACTCAGCAGGTAAACACCTATTAGAGGCGCACACACTAACACCCTCGTGCTGAGGGACTTATGTACTGTCGTCACTTTAGTCTGGAACCATTGTGCCAGCATACATGATTCCTTGGCCGACACCAGATCAGACCTCTGGAAGATTTACACGTCACATTGTCCCCCACCCTACGTCATGCCCAAACGTTCGCACCTAGGTTGTGCCCGTGACATCTGCGCGGGCACAGGTTCAAGTTTGTCGTGGACAAAATAAACTTTACTACAGTCCANCTAGGTTGTGCCCGTGACATCTGCGCGGGCACAGGTTCAAGTTTGTCGTGGACAAAATAAACTTTACTACAGTCCATATCTCCAGTAATTTACATGAGACGCTCCCACATCAGACTTCTACTAACATCAGATTCCGACCTGTTGTAGCCTACCCACACCCACTTAAACTCTTCAAGCCCTTTCGGGTGACGTAGGAATCAAGCTCAGACGAAGCGGGCATGAGCCGTCACTCCACAACAACTGCATGCAACGCCACCAGGATTGACCTAGCGAAGCGCCATCTTCCGGGATCCCTACCCCGGTGTCACCCTCTGCTGCCGCCACCCCCTAGCAGCAGAACACATCCAACCCTCCAGCTACCACATGCCGAGCATCTTCAACCACTCGCAGCTGCCTAGGCTCCTATACCTCTGCCAGGGCTTCTACAAGATCCTCGTTGCAACAGCCACCATCATGAACTGAAACAGCAACCCCCAGCACCAGGGATCATGAAGCATAGCAAAGTGCTCCGTACCAACAGATGTTACTGCACCGTGTCCGTGGCCCTTTTGGAACAAGGAACAGCTCCCTGGATCACAGTCCTCGGCAGGGAACCCGTAAGGAATAAAGGCACTGCAGCCTCTGCAGGGCAACTCTTGTTGTGGTTTTAACTAAGGCTCTGCTACACTGTGGGTGATTGTGCAGGTTAGTCTCGCAGTCCACAGTCTGTCCTGTTAGTTGCACTGACCGGACCCTCAGTCAGTCCTCTCCAGGTGATCTTCACATGTGGGTTTGGAAGTTTGTCATAGAACAGTACAGAAACTGAAGTAAATTTAACCAGCCACTGCTCAGTCAGCTGCCACCCATGCTGGGAGGAATCCTGGCTTCAACTGTGGGCTTCATCAGCTTCCATGATGCAGGAGTGTCCTGTGTGGAACTGTCTGGCCAACTGGGGGTGTTGTCTCAAACAGCTTACCAGGATGTTGTAGGCACGAGGTGGTCAGCCTGCAGTGTAGTGTGGTCCCCTTCCCAGAGTGATGTCACTTGTGCCGGCTGTATGTAACCATGGGAACAACAAAATCTTGACAGGAGTCGGGCCTGTTGCTACTATGTGGGCCTTGGTTGCCCTGTTTGTCTGCTCTTTCTAGCTTGTCCCTTCACTTTAGGTGCAAGGATATGTCTTGTGAAACAGGTATGAACACATCTTCCATTCCTGCACCTCGAAACGGGTCGGGCATGGCTTTGGTTGCATGTTCTTTACAGGTATGTATCCTGCTGGATGAAATCTTGTGTTATTACCAGCTACTGTCCTCAACTTCCCCGTGGTTTCGCAGTGTCTCCCATGTAAGGCCTCTATGGCTCTCAGTATGCCGTACAACCATACCTGCCAACTTTAGGAAATCATAATAAGGAAGATTTTGTAAACACAAGAAAATTATTAAATTTTTGAATAAAAATTACACTAAACAATGCAGGCTTACCATACATACTACCGCTTAACATGAAAAAGGCCCATTACGCTTTAGTACACTAATAACATTGTTAAAAAACATAATATGTTAATATTTTATTACCTTTCCACTTTCAGTGGAATGTGAGACGAAGCATCAGCAGAGGAATTTTAAAGATGTAACTAGCGCCCATAGCTTTCTCCAAGACATCTGCATTGCGTTGTTAGCTTAATTGGTTAAATCTGCACTAAAATAATGAACTAAAACTATCTTCCTACTTAAATTAGAGCACTATGGTGTCATACAACTATTATCTATTTTTGCTATGTTGTTGTATTCCGCCGTTTATGTTGAGCAGGAACACTCTGGTTTTAAAGAAGCAGCTGTGGCTTTCTTGGTTTTCTTGAAGAATTCTGCACTAAAATTTTGTTCATAACTAAAGCCTGATTTCCTGCATTTCGAAACCGAAATTGATTTTATAGTATTGTTAGACATGGATGATCTGAACTGCCCCCCCCCCTTTTTTTTTCCCCCTCTCACTAAACTGAAAACACACTTGCATTGCTGTGTGGAATGGACAGGATGGACAACACATTATTCTACATATTCTATTGTATTTTAAAATGCCATCAACACCACGAATCCTGGATAACTTGGCACACTTAACATCATCACTATCTCCTTTAGCACTAAGGGTTGAAATGTCGTCTATCTGAAGAATTGAGAATTGTTTTCCAATGTCGTCCATAGCTGCATCCCTAGTTTCACCTTCTTGTACAGGTAAAATCAAAGGAAACAAATCCACAAAGTAGCGAACAGAAGAAAAGTTGGCATTGTCGAGATTATTCACTCTTGCCACAGCTGTATTTTTCAAGACTTCATTTTTTTGTGAACAATGCAGTCACATGCTGTAACAAAATAAGTCCTGACAGATGCAAAGANATTTTTCAAGACTTCATTTTTTTGTGAACAATGCAGTCACATGCTGTAACAAAATAAGTCCTGACAGATGCAAAGAAAACTACTTTTTCCCTTTTCTTCAAATGTATTCACAATGTTTGATGCCTTACTTCCTATTACTAATTCAGCGTTTTCTTTCTAATTGTGAACAGAGTGATAGTTCACTTCAAATAATGAGCAACTTTTCACAGCTCTTGCTTTCACAAAATTTGATAGCAATGCTTTTTAGAAAATCAAGCAACAGTTTTCTCAAAATATGAATGTGTGGAGATGCTGACTGAAGAAATGCACAGAATGCTTTATTTATGTCAGAAGAAAGGAGCATAAATAGTTTTACTTCCTGATTTACAAAAGGACTTGTATTCTTCAGAATAGGAGCATCACTGTTTACTGATGTCAAAGTAATTCTCATTTTGCTGGAATCAGTAGCAGAACCGTTTAAGAAGGAAAAGAGTAAATACAAAAAGACTGTATAGGGTTCAGAGGTTGAATAGGATGATGATTATAGTTTAGGAATTTTGTAAGAGGTGAGACTCTTTCTACTTCCAAAGAGTAAATGTTGGAGAGGGAATTTCTTTCTAAGCAATGGTTCCCACTGTTCAATAACCCTCAGCAAACTTCTTCCAAGAGAAAGCCATCTTGAACAGACATGCTTGAGTATTTTCTTTGCTTCTGTATCATGGAGCTCTNCAAGAGAAAGCCATCTTGAACAGACATGCTTGAGTATTTTCTTTGCTTCTGTATCATGGAGCTCTTGAAATTTTTTTAAACGTTCTTCTCTCTGAACTTTTTTCCAAATAATAAAAAATTTCCACAAGTGGCAAAGCAGATACAGTCTTTTCTGTAGATAAATTTATCAGGTGACAAATGCAACCAATCACATTAAGCCCAGGGTGTTTCTCTTTCAACACTGCTGCAACACCATTTTTATGGCCAACCATTGCAACTGCATTATCTGCACAAAAAGCCACGCAGTGTTCAACAGGAACGTTATTGCATTCAAGCTGTGCAAGCACTAAATTACCTATATTCCGTCCAGTAGAATCTCCTTCCAATGCAGGGGTAGAAAGAACAGAGTTCACAATTTTCTCCTGTGTATCATCGTTAAACGTCACTACAATGGGATACAACTTTGAATTGGTGTCATTGCTTCCATCAGTTGAAACAGAAAAATGTGCATTCAGCAAATATTGTACTACACTAGATTTTGCATCAGAAGCAATTTCCTTTACAATTGCTAAGATTTTTGTATGACCACATCCATACTCTGCAATTTCAGAGTCCGGGAACATTTTTTTTAGTAGCAAACCTGCATGATCTGTGGCAGTTAGGGGAATGTTGTGCTCTACCAAAAAGAAGTAAACAAGCATTCTGCTCGTGTAACGTCCGAATCGGCATTTCCAGGTTTTGCAAAGAACTTAGAAATCTTGTGATTTTCTTCCTGGCACTTTATGTTGGCGACATGCTTTGCGCTTTTAACATGTACACTTATATCTGTTTTCCCACCATGTGCAATATTTATGTCGCATCGGCATATACTACAAAAGCCAAACCGATCACCATTGTCTGATTTTATAATACATGGAAACTCTACACTGTATGATTCCCGGAATGTCTGGTAGTAATAATGCTTTTTTCTACTCATCTTTAGTTTTAAACTTTGCAGAGTCGACAATAATTAACCTATCAATACCTCACAAAAACATGGCCACCAAGAGACATAAAACACACCACATTGTAATCACAGCCCATACGTAGTTACATTCAACTTTTATCGCACACTGTATTAAAATCCTTTAACACATGTTTCCACTAGACTTCAAATTGAAACAGTTCACGATAAAATCAATGTCCACACGTATTCGTATTCACAAACAAATCCGGTAGCTATCAAAAATGGAAAAATGCAACTCCAACAAACAATAGATATGCGAAAATCGATTGTCGCCTTATCGTAACGTGATCGCTTGAATGCAGGCAAAATCAGTATCTATATATATCGTCACAACACTACGATTTCCGTGCTTTAACATAAAATAATCGCAAAAATAATTTTTTACTGAATCAACTAAAAATCGGAAGAATGTACATATTTCCGGAAAATAATATATGGCAGCTTTTTCCGGAAGACTTCCGGAAAAATCAGAAAGTTTGGCAGGTATGCACATCCAGCTTGAAACCTGAGAGTCGTTGTGACCCTGTGTGTTGTTCTCGAGCCTCGGAGAAAGTTTCTCTCCTCCCTCATCTAAGAGATGCTAGAGGGTGGCATTACCAGCCAGCACTAGACACCAAACATTGACAAGAGGCAGGAGCGCCTTTCAGTGGGGGCGTGGTTCGATTCTCTACCACGATAGTCGTGCATGCACCTGGAAGTACTCAGGCGGATGATCACAAAGAAGGCAAAGCGTTTAGGGAAGGCATAAAACGAAAGAAAAATGACTGGACCACAAAGAGATAACGGGCAGATATATGTAGTCCATTCATGGTTACTTCACAGCCCTACATAAGTTCTACTTTCAAGTGCTGATGACTTATCCTTACTCTACATGTAAACAAAAACATTGCCATGTGGTTTCTCTGTTTCAACTGTCAAATGCTTTTACGTTACATTTTTCAACTTCCTAACAAGGCTGTTGTATTTCATTAAGCGTAAACATTTATAATTTTCTACCATATTTAGATCTGTTTTATGACTTAACTGTGTGTCTATTAATAATTGTGTGATTGGTAATTATTTTGCATGTTATTAAAACATGTGTTACAATGTAACGCATTATGCACATTATATGCAAATATGTTGTCTTAACTATGTTTATCTTCGTTGGGTAGGGTGGGGGTCAGTGCAGAATGTATTTAACCTCTCGTTATTGACGTGGATTAGGTTATACTAATGAAAGGCAATCCTGAATCGGACAATTATTAAAACAAGCATAGAATGCAACAAAAAAATGAGGAAGAACTCGCACTCAATTCATCTTGCTTTATTATGTTACCTTGGCGGCTACTAACAAGATGGTGGCTAACATTCTAAACAATTTTTTGTGTGCACGCTACACTGTAATTTTCATTCCGCTGATATTTTTTCAGGATGCGTCATTTAATTTTTGTTCCTTTTTTTTATTTCTAATTGGGATTTAACTTCGTGGGCAATTTATTGGGGTTCTGACAAAAATTCAGTTCATTGAAATGTCTTAAGCATGTTACATTGTGTTTCAAACATGTAGAGTAAGTCACAAAGTTGTGACAAGTGAAAAGATTTAGCATTTAAATAATTACTACATTCGTAAATGTTATTCAGAGTCAAAAACAAACCTCGTGTATCCACAACACTCGTCTTCACATAACCAATATAAGGCTTAACAGGATACTGCCATTTCATTTTTTAGGACAATTTATCTGTCAAACCGAAACGACACACATTGAAATATTTTTTGCACTTGCAGTAAAAAAAAGACAATTTATCACATATTTGTAGGGGTGTGCGAAGCTTCGCATTTTCGAAGTTGAATCAAAGACTTCTGTACCTTCGACTTCATCTTCAAATTAAAATATCTTTGAGTGAAAAGTCGAAAATTTTCACCAAGTGTTTCTCCTCCCAGGAACTTTGAAAGTATTCCAGTATAAGGAAGCATGCCTGGAAATGAAAGCCTCAGTAGAAAAGGTGCTAAACTAACACTGTTTTTCAAACAAAGTTTGTAGTTTTTGTCCCAAGCTCCATCATGCTGAGATAAGAATCTACCAGTTTGACATTGATGAGGGTCAGTCAAGGGCAGTCCAAAAGAGAAAAAAAAAGGAGGGAGGGAATGTTTTTGCAGCCCAGCCCTTTCCTTTGTCTCTTTGGTTCTCAGTCTGTCTCTTTTTTTGTTACCTGAGCAAGATGCTGGGCCTCACATCACAGTTGGGGTGCCTGTAAATGGCAGGCTGTGGAAACACTTGTGTAGTGGTGTCAAACCAATCCTCCTAGCCAGTGTTCTGGTGATCAAAGTAACACACCCATGGAAAGGCAGCTTAGGAGGGTGACCCACCATAACATAACACAAATACAATGTGGATACTCTGTCTCAAAAATGTATGTTTCTTTGCCTTTCTAATTTTGACATGGCTAGTTTGTCTTTATGCTATTATTTTCATGACATTTTGCACCCAGCCACACCCACAAACCAGACATTGAAGTGTTGATGATGATCAAGTCTGTATGCATTAATTGTCAAAATGCATTATCAGTTTTTTTTATTTTGGTCCCTTGAAAAACTATCCATACAGGTTCAGTTTGACTTACAATTATATTTTTTAAAAAAATNCTAATTTTGACATGGCTAGTTTGTCTTTATGCTATTATTTTCATGACATTTTGCACCCAGCCACACCCACAAACCAGACATTGAAGTGTTGATGATGATCAAGTCTGTATGCATTAATTGTCAAATTGCATTATCAATTTTTTTTATTTTGGTCCCTTGAAAAACTATCCATACAGGTTCAGTTTGACTTACAATTATATTTTTTAAAAAAATATTGTGTTTTTAGTTAAATTGTTTTCCCACAGGTTATTAAGAGATATTATTATTTCATGTTTATTATATTTTATTAAAGATTTATTATATAAAGTACTTGCATATGCAAATTTAATATATCAGTTTTGTATATTATTTGAAGACTTGTACACATGAAGTTTCCCCAATATAGTTTGAACGTAGAAAGTGTTCCCTTCATATTCATTATAAAAAATGTTATATTTACTATATTATTTGTTACATTTTCGTGTTAAAAATTTATTCTGTGACATGCATTTATTTTGAATCTTCTTATTCATAAACAAATATTTTATACCAACCCAAGTTTAAATCATCNATTCTGTGACATGCATTTATTTTGAATCTTCTTATTCATAAACAAATATTTTATACCAACCCAAGTTTAAATCATCAATTAGTCTACATTTTGATTTTTGAAAATAGCTCTGTNTCGTGTTAAAAATTTATTCTGTGACATGCATTTATTTTGAATCTTCTTATTCATAAACAAATATTTTATACCAACCCAAGTTTAAATCATCTAGTCTACATTTTGATTTTTGAAAATAGCTCTTTTTTGAGAGTAGATATTTTGGAAAACCTATGCATATATAAAAAAAATATACTATTTTTTTTAAGCCTATTACTTGACTGTTAACAGTAACAAAACATGTAAACAGCCTTACGCATGCTTACTGTTCGCTGAGTTCAGAATTCAGTATTTATAAAAATATAGACCAACATATATATATATTTATATTTATATTTATTATTACTGGCATGGTTTGTTGTATTAGTCTAGTTACTTTTTGGACACTGTAAAATGAAATAAGTTAAAATTTCCTTTTCCGTTTTATATTCCATATTAAACGGGGAAATTTTACGTCGTCTGAAGCAGACATGGGAAAATTATACTTTGGTTTTTAATACTTTATATACACTTTTATTTCATACATATTCTCGGCAAGGATATCATCATTGTAGTTCCCGTAGTTTAGCAGTCAATTTTTGTCTCCTTTCAGGTCATAATGCATCCCAGTCTCATTTGTATAAACTTCATATAGTCCCTAATCCCTCCTGCAGCGGCCCTAGTACAGATTTGACCTATCTCTTGTTTCAGTGTTCCACTGGTGGTGATCGAAGTTTGTTGTATGCCGCCCTTCAATGGCATCGTTTGAGGTTTCCTGTCTCTTATCCTTTGGTACTTTTTCAATGACCCTCAGGTAGTTTGTGACGTTCTCGCTAGGTTTTTACTTGAGCACGATGATGATATCTGATTTTGGGAGTTTGGTGTCCTGTTAGTTGTCCAAGGTTACCGGCCTTCTTACCTTGCTATCCCTTGTTCCATGGCCTTTCTTTCCCTTCATGGTTGATGGACCTCTATCCAGAAGNCAATGACCCTCAGGTAGTTTGTGACGTTCTCGCTAGGTTTTTACTTGAGCACGATGATGATATCTGATTTTGGGAGTTTGGTGTCCTGTTAGTTGTCCAAGGTGACCGGCCTTCTTACCTTGCTATCCCTTGTTCCATGGCCTTTCTTTCCCTTCATGGTGGATGGACCTCTATCCAGATGAATAGTATTTTTGCTCCCGTCTGGTTTTGTTCCTTGTTCGGTTTTTCGGTGGTTATTACAGCATTTTTGTCTTTGTTCCTATTTTTCGGTTTTGGCAGTGGGCTTTGCCCACAAAAAAAGTAATAGTAATAAATAATTGTGAACACAACAGAAAAATGTGGAGGAACCTCGTTACATTGCTCCCTTATCCACATTTATTTTACAGGTTTCCTAGAAACTTTCTTTCTAAATTGGTTATAAACGCCAGCCAGCATAAATCGTTTTTCATGTATATTTTTAATAGATTTTGTATACATGTATTTTTTTTTTTCGTGTTGAGGACTGTTATCTAGAATTATGTTCGGCAATGTCATAGCAGTTATTGTATTTATCATGCACAGTAGTTCGGCGGCACCAAATGGGACTGAATATATGGAGTATGGTAGTTTTTAAGTTTGTAGGTGTCTAAATGTATAATAATTACTTTCTTGCAGATTTTAATATTTTAGTTTTTAGCAGTACAAGATTAGGATATGTTATAATTAGGGATGGGTCGGTTCGGTTCTTCGGTTCCAATTTATACCGGTTCTTGAGGTTTGACTCAGAACCGGTTTTAGGTTAACAACAATTACTCGGTTCTTGGTTCTACACGGCAATGGCAAAACTCTGTTGTTACAAAAATAACTATGGTGTTTACTCGTGTATGGTGCGCCCTTTTTTCCCTAACATAAATGAAAAAATTTCTGGAGTGCGTGCTTTACATGGAAAAACAATTAAGGAGTGGTAGTCGTAAACTATTCAACGATGTTTGGAGGGAAGTGTATGAGAATAGTCTGTTATCTCAGCTCTCGCTCTTACATCAGCACTCCTCTCCCTTCTCTCTCTCTCTCTCTCTCTCTTTATCACAACCCTCTCCGGTAAACAACACTCCTAGCCGATCGATACATTCCTCCAAGCCTTCTTTGTTTGGTAGGTTGGCAGCGGGCCGGGAGTAAGAGAGGAAGAAGAGACGTTTTTTTTTCGAGGTGTCACATTCCAGCACAGCAAAAAAAATCAAGGAGTCACTGTGTAAAAGACGCAAAACAAAGGGCCTCCAGACACCATAAAAGAAGCAAAAAAAGATAAGAAGTCAGGCCGCCCACCCAGCTGTTGACCATCTTTTAACGAACTTTTGTAGGTTAGGTTACCTTTATCATACAGTATGCCACAATGTTTTGGTTTGGGGGTCATGAGTTATTTAAATAAAGTATTTTCCAAACATATCACAATCACCACATATTAATGTAAAAAAAGAATAATTTTTTACATATTTGCTAACCTTAAATAAATTTAATACAACAAGTTTATCTGTATACATTAAAACTTATCTTCACACTTTGTTATTGTTCAATTCTTCCATATAACGGTTAAATAAAACATTTAATGAATTTTACCTGCATTGGTTTAATAAAGTTGCAAGCAAAAGGCAAGTATTCAAAATACATAGAACCGAATACTGGAACCGATATTTAAATTGTAGAATCGGCACCGGAACCGTAATCGACATTTTTGGTTATTCGACCCATCCCTAGTTTTAATCCATTGTTCAGTGTCTAAAAAAAATATATATATAAATAATATATATATATATAAATTTTATATATATATATATATATATTTATTTATTTTTTTTTTTTCAGCACAAATGAGTTGAATAAACTTGAAATCTGTAGACCATTATAAATTAATATATATATTTTTTAATCCTTCAACTTCGATTTTCTTCGAAAATCTTTTGCACAATGTAAGCTTCGCTTCGCATTTAAAAAAAGACCTTCGCACATGCCTACAGATTTGTTACTTGATTTGGTATGTAAAATGCACATGTACAATCTTTATTTGATAATTCAAGTATTTTTCATTGGAAGACACACACACAGCAGTCATCAATGTTGCCACCTTAATAGTCTTAACCGTCCCACCATCACGCTAGAATAAAAAATTATTACATCTTTAACATTAAAATCAGGTTTTAATAATGGATCACAAACTCAAGACACCATTATTTACTATATAAATGTAAAATCTGCCTGTTTTTCTTCATGAAAAAAAGTGAAGAGGCAAAAATCCACACACCACATTTTGCACTGATCAGACAACAAAAAGATAAATATTTTTAAATAGTAACAATGGAATATGTTTCTGTGAAAATGTAAATATTTCATTGAGATGTTTACATAAAGTGCACCAAAAACCATTGTAGTGACATTGTACATGCAAACTATTTGTAACTAGCTGTTGCTAATACAGCTTTGCTGTGCTGTCACTGTCTTCACATTCATTATCAAGTAAGTGTTATAATTTTGTGACATTATTTAAGTGAAAGGGGTGTTTAATGAAAAATAGAATGCTTTAATAATACTAACAGTATTAAATGTTTAAATATTACTAACATTATTAAATGTTTGTTGTATATTATCTATTTAAAATACAGGCAGGCATGTCACACCTAAGATGATTTTTCAAAGGTTTGATTCAAATAGTGTGTATAAACCGTGAATGGAGTATATTCTTTTTATTCCATCTTTGGGATTTTACAAACATATAGTTTAGACTTGTGCCTGTTAGTGTCTGATGAATGGGGGACCAAGTGTGCCGATCTGAATATAGCAGGGCAGCAAAGAGGTTCGGAGCAATCTCGGGGTGAGAGTGGCACCAGTAAACACTACGTCCAGCGCAGACGAGGCGCTCAGGCCAACACTCAGCAACTATCTAGAAGGCTCTGCGACACGATATTCCACTATGCGTAGAGAAACACAAATACATATCATATTGACCTGAATATAAGATAACTTCTATTCTAATTGTTACATAATTTCACAAAGTTTAGGGTGGCCCAATTTTCAGATACTAAATATTTTCACTTGAGTAACAAAGGAAAAAATATAAGGTAAGTTAACAAAATTTTAACCAGGGAGAAACGGATTCACTTAAAAACACATTCTAAACCGTATCCACCATTAATTTTCAATGGTTCCGGCAAATTTCCCAAATAAATTATTTAANATCCACCATTAATTTTCAATGGTTCCGGCAAATTTCCCAAATAAATAATAAAAAAATTTCACAGTAATAGTTTTTAAGCTGATTGTTTATGCAAATGTCTTGACGTGTGACGTCTGGTTAAAATGGTGGTGACGTCACCGTCAGTTATAGGTTCCTTTGGTGCCAGGCAGAGACACTGGGTTAACTCACTGAGGGGGAGTTTGAATTGTCTGTTGCCTATTGGTAACCCTGCTGCGGTTTAGGGTGGGGCGTGTAGTCCTTCAACACGGCACAAAGTCAGATGTAGTGATGGCTCTATGTACTGACGGTCTGGACAAAGGCACTCTTACCTGGAGTGGGCTTCGCCCGGGGTAGATCGTGGCTCAGCAACTGCTGGCTGAAACTGGGGCGGCAGTGGTGCTGCTGGCTGGGCTGGTCCTCGCAGGCCTGAAATAGGGGTAGGCGATACCCAGTGGCACAGAAAGTTCCAGTCCTAGGCGCACTATAAACGGGTGAGGCTCTCCGGCAATCTTCTGGGGTGGTTTGAAAGGGGAGATATGGGGGAACTGGGAGGTGAGGCCTCGCCAGTTGTCGGGCAGCGTAAACTCGCCCCGGAGGGAGGGGCTACTGAGGGCAGATGGTAATGTGTTGCAGAGTAATTGAAAAGGTTTAGAGGCAGTAGCTGCCCTCTTAGCTCTTTACCTTGCACCGCTTCTATGAGTGAAGGGCATACAGGAAGGTACTACGGTCTACCACACAGAGGAGCAGGCCATGAGTTCCCTGACTAAAAGTGTAACCAGAAGTGCTTAGGCGAACCAGAATTAGCCCTGTCACTCCAACCGGCGAAGTTCAACGCAGTGGATGGCGTGTGTTAACTGATCTGGATGTCTAGCCACTTTGTCGCGTGTGTTCCTAGTGGTCGGAGCTCTACCATACATGCGCACCAGGTAACTTTTCGTACCTGGTCCACAGTATGGGTGGCCGTTTACTGGGTTATGTTTTTATGACATACGTGCCCCCCGTAGCCCACAGTCCTACACTAGTTACGGCAAAGTTGTTTTAAGACACAGTCTTGTGCTTCTCCTCAGCGGGTCTGACTTCTATGAGGATGGAAGTTACAATCACTCTAGAATAAGCACACAGTATTAGGTAAGAATACGTGTTTATCCCCAGAGGAATAAGCACGGTGGCCCGTACTATCTCCTAGCTATCAGTTGAACTGAAACCGGCGGAAGTAAGCTTCGGTAACCCAGTGGAAGGGAATCTGGAGCAAAACTAGAAAAGCAGAAAAGGCTAGGTAGCTATTATAACTGCTGACCCTAACTAATCTATACTGTTGTCTAGAAGGGGCTCTGTGTTCACTATCAAAGTGGGAGTGAATGTAAGGAGGGGTCAAAGACTTCATCGGTTGTCGCAGGTCTGGTAGACTTCTGGAAGGCTGATTGATCTCTCATGAGGAAATCGGTAGGCAGAGAGCTGCAGCATATGAGGTGATGGAGCAAGTTGTCAAGTATACAATTGACATTTTTCGGCTGCGCGCTGGCATATATAGTCGGTTGGTCGGGTATCTTCAGGCGCAAGCTCCTCTCTTATCAGCGCAGGCCGCATTCTCTCTGGGGAGGTTGGAAGTGGCAGTTTCCTTGTGTAAGCAGGTTGCGTTGCTTTCACCAGCTTAGAGGCAGCACTGGGCTTTGTTGCTGGCTGCTGTCGCACGCAGGGGTGATTACCGGACACGTGACAACTGACATAACGGCATAAATGGCCTTGGCTGCCGTGTCCTTGGGTGCCCCTTGCCTAGAGGTGTGCAGGTTGGCTCTGGAAGCAAGTTGTCCTGGGTTTCAAACCCCGTCTCAAGGTGACGAGACGTCACGTGACTTGAAGATGAGGCGGAGTCGTAAATAATTATTATATTGGTACATGTCACGCGTCGTGTCTAATAACTGGGTGTGAAATATGTTAAACATGCTGCCGTTTATGACCACTGCGGTGCGGCACTCTCTAATATCAGCTAATGGTGTCGCGAGTCTGGCTCTGGCATGTCCCTCACCTAACACGCCTGGCAAGAGGGGAAGTGGTTATCTAGCAACTAGTGTGATATCCTTGCATCCTCTCTCTGTCTCTCTCTCTCAAACGCTCACCTATCTCCCTCCCCTTATATACCGTGGAGAGGGGAAGCTNCTCTCTCAAACGCTCACCTATCTCCCTCCCCTTATATACCGAGGAGAGGGGAAGCTGTTGATATAGCAAAAAAATCTGCGTCCTAAAACAAATTATGTTCTCAGTTTGACATGCACCATACCACAGAGTTGTCAAGTGCTCCACAGAGTCTGACCTCAAATGAGGTAATGGCAGTCAGGAGTATGCAGTGAATTAATGATGTTCCAATATGGAAATCTGCCCAACATTTTCGATATCAGATAATTGCCTGAAAGCATATCCAATTTGATATTAAAAAAATTACCTCTACATTTTTGTACTGTTGTAGTTAGTAATCAAAATTTTTCTTAATAACAGTACTAGGTAAATGCAACAGTTAAAGAAATTAAAAAATTAAAAAATGTAGACTACAAAATTTAAGTCATTCTATTGTTTTTGTGTTAGATGATTTCTCATGTTGGATATATGTACTTAATGTTCATAATGATTGCCCATCCCTTGCAACATCAGCTTTGCAGATATTGCACCTGACTATCAACAGTTTATCTGTCTGCAATTAATATTGCCAAACTTCATTTGATTTCCCCATAACTGCACTTGCTGCATGTTAACTACCCACTCAAAAAATAAACGCACACAAATCAATAATNCATTTGATTTCCCCATAACTGCACTTGCTGCATGTTAACTACCCACTCAAAAAATAAACGCACACAAATCAATAATAATTCATGTTTTGCAAAGATGCTAACTTGAGGAAAGTCACAGTTCTATGGCATTAATTCTACACTAAAATTAATTCAATTTTTCAGATTATATCTAGCAGAAACACAAGATATCTGCAAGATATCCACTTGATATGGTGAATAACCACGCAACATAAATAAAAACTCTACGCATAGCTGCCAACTATTTGGTTAAGCTACTGTTAAAGATGTAAAAATAAATTCAGATTCTAAAAAAATATTCCCGTGAGATTGTATGTGTCGAGATGTATTCAGATCAGCATTTCTCAACTTTTCTATAAAATTTAAATAAATGTAATTATAAACTATTTACAAGACGTGGATTNATTCAGATCAGCATTTCTCAACTTTTCTATAAAATTTAAATAAATGTAATTATAAACTATTTACAAGACGTGGATGTAAACGTCATGAACTTGCAAACAATTTAGACATTCTGGCGAACAATTTAGACATTCTGGGGAAAACGTATTTTAAGTGTGATAAATACTGGTCACTTACTAAACCGTGGAGTAGGCCATAGGTCGACCATATTTTGTTTACATCACAAAGTGCATTTCATGTTAACTGCTAGACCACGGTTAATTACAAATAAATCATCATGTTTTATTAAGCAATTTTTTTTTCTCTGGTGTGAATCTGAAGGAAAAGAAACTTATTTTCTAAACAGACGTGTTTGTTTTATAGCGTAAACATGGGAGTCAGATTATGCTATAGTGCCCCATCGCAATGTACGTTACCACTACGTCTCATTTTTAACAATGCCGGTCACATTATATCTTTTATATATTATAAAATTCTGTCAGTAGTCAAAAACTTACAATTTTCTGCCACCTGAAATATAGCCATTTTGACAAGTGCCGATAACAGATATAATTAATGTTTATATTTTTGATAACTGCAATATCGGCTGATAAACCGATAAGAGTTGTCAGATCGGACCATCGCCAGTGATATTCTACCTTAGAAATTTTATCAAGAATATCCATAGCTAGTGACCTGAAAAAATAGGTGTTATTTTTCTTGAAAATAGCTGTTATTTTTCTCAGAAATAGTTGTTATTTACCTAGAAAATAGGTGTTATTTTTTTATGCGGCATACAACCTTTTATGCATCAAAAATTCATTTTTGAAATGATAAACACTTTTGCTACACTATGAGCACTATTAAAAATGCAAAATTATAATTATAACTACAAAGAATAACTATAAAAACTGCTAACAAACAGAATGTGCACCTTCACAGGAAAAATCATTAAGGTAATACGTATCTACATAATAACTAACTAATTTACTCAAACATGTTATTTCAGCTGCTAATAAAAAGTCAACAGTAAGTCATCAAACGAAAGCATGGTAAATGTTTCTAAATTCTCTTCTTTCAAATTTTGCCTTCTGTCGGCAACTACTAAGTTGTAGTGGCTAAGAAGGCGCTCACTGTTAACATTGTTGGAAGGCAACCATATAGCCTTCAGTGCTGTTGCAGTAAATTCTTTATATTCTACTCCCAAAGCCACCAGTAATGTTGCTACATTCTTCCCTGACCACATCTTGAACAGCTTCTTTAAGAAATTCATAGCCCTTGTATCAAACAGAACGATCCATTCCATTGAATACAGGAATTTTATCAAAAACAGGCCAANGCTAATAAAAAGTCAACAGTAAGTCATCAAACGAAAGCATGGTAAATGTTTCTATATTCTCTTCTTTCAAATTTTACCTTCTGTCGGCAACTACTAAGTTGTAGTGGCTAAGAAGGCGCTCACTGTCGACATTGTTGGAAGGCAACCATATAGCGTTCAGTGCTGTTGCAGTAAATTCTTTATATTCTACTCCCAAAGCCACCAGTAATGTTGCTACATCTGCCACATCTTGAACGGCTTCTTCAAGAAATTCATAGTCCTTGTATCAAACAGAACGATCTATTCCATTGAATACAGGAATTTTATCAAAATCAGGCCAAACACTTTTAGTTTCATTCAATAAAATGTTTTTTTGAACTAAAAAGTTTGTTTGTTGCCTTAAAAATGTGCACACTTGGATTACCATTCTACAAACTTTGCAGTTTAGTCATTGCAAGAGTTGATGCTATTTGGCATTTCTGTTTCACAAGTGCTTTTTCAGTGGTGGTTAGAGATGAGTCTGATGAAATCAAAGTTTCAAACTGGGAATCAAATATACCTTTTGATGTGCCATCAAAGCCTTTCAACAAATTGTTTAGCCAGCCATATAGCATGTGCGCTTTGGGGTACCGAGAGCTTTCAAGTTTTGTGAGAAGGTATACAATATCAGCTGCATGGGTTTTTACAAATGTGCACTGAGTAAGAACCACGTTCACATCTTTTTCTAAAAGACAAGTTAGGTAGTTAATACCACTGTTGTTGATGGACTTCATTTCATTGAGCTTGAAGAAGTTAACAATGTCAACGAAGTATTCCGACACATAAAACACTGCTCTGAACCACGAGTTCCATCGGGTGTTCACTGGTATTGGGAACAGATTTGCTGCTGTAGTTGTATGTTCAGCTAGATGTTGCACATAATGATGCTTTCTTTTTCGTGTATACAAAAATGTGGTTTTGACTTTAACCACAGCCTCGTTTACTTCAGTCAGTTCAATGCAAAAGATGTGACCTACTAAGGCCAGTTTGTGGGCCCAGCACTGAACATGAACCACTTCCTCTTTAAAAAAGACCTACATTGTCATCACACATTTGGTCATGTAATGTGCTGAGTCTGTAACAATTACTTGAATGTTTTTGAAATTGACACAATATTTATTAACACAGTCATTTATAGCCTGAGAGCATGTCGTTGCATCTGCTTTCTCCAGAATGTTTACTGCACCTACCTTCAAAACTGGTTCTGTTAAATTGTCTGAACAAATCTTAAAAAGCACAACAAACACACATCTTCCTTTGGTATCTGTCGTCTCGTTACAAAGTATAACAATATTTTTCTGCTGAAGAAGTTCCTTTACTGCATCAAAATGTGCCTGTGCTGCCACAGGAACATATTTTTCTCTGAGAGTTTTCACACAAGGTAAGTCTCCAGCACCTTAAACCATAATTTGAGTAATACTAAGACAGTAATGTCAAACAGTTTTATTTTCTAAGGTAAGTATTAGATGAACTAGGTCTTGTTCAAAAACCACAGTAGGCCTACAGGCCAAGTAGTTAAATATATAAATTTTGGAAATACGCTTACCTTCAATAAATTCAGCCATCCATCTTAAACTAGGATCATCTAACTTTTCAAGCAGAATGTAGGCTTTTGCAAAAGCTTCAGAAGTTTTAATAGCAAGATCATCAACTGCCAATTTTCTTATTTGTGAGCTACTAAAGCAAGCAAGCAAGCACAGACATTTGAACTTGAGCATGCGAATAAGCACCTTTTTGTTTGTTTGAAAGGTTAATATGTTTTTGAGTTTTTGTATGTTTTAATACTGAGTCTTTCTTTTCAAACAAAACTATGCAGTTACAAAAACGACACATTAGAGTTTGAGAATCAAAAGTATAAAGACAGTCACTTTTGAACTTGGCTGCTCGTTGCTGTACATTCACTGCCGGTTTCGGCATCTTGGACAATAAAATAACACAAAATCCACACAGCGAGGATAGCTGCCGCTATTGTTTTAGAAAGAAATACAATTCTTTCCAAGAGCCGTATTTTGCTGAAAACAAAGTTGGGTAACGTAGGTCTGGAATTATTCAGAGGAACCAAATTTATATTCCAATTCCGTAATTTATATGTAAACAAGCATTGGTATAACTGCAATTTGTTTACATGTTTGCCAACATAACAAGTATATTTTTATCATTTCTGTTTTAAAACTTTTAATTTTTAGATAAATAACGATACTGTGAATACGCCATTGTATCGTAGTTTTGTCGCAAATAGCTGTGATAAAATTTCATCTTAACTCGTGCCCTAATTTACGTTCATATTTACTAACTAATATTCTCTGGACGCGTGTATTCTTTGGCTGTCACGGCCTTGTAAGAAATACCGCTATCTTAACAGTAACAATTTAGTTTGGTGATTATTATATTTTTGAACTATGTACTTGAAAAAAAAAATGATGGAAGGGGTGTGTCTTCAAGGAAAATAGCAAAATGTGATCCACGAGTTATTGACCCTCAGAAATTCAAAATTTTAAACATGCAAAAGTAACTTGTTGCTACAATGAAGACGGTGGACGTTTGGTAAACAGTGCGACGAGTATTCCTAACATTCCTAACCTCAACCACAAAACGTGATATAAACATTCATTGCCTGTTGATGTTAATTTTTTTTGCCATATTTAGGCAAAGCAACAATAAAGATCATTTTCTAACACACATTCCACGAATATTGGTTTAGTTTCAAGTAACGGTCGGTGTAAATTTTCAAATTAGCTTTATTTATTTGAAGTAAAACTGTAAAAATTGCTTTATTCGCACCAAAATGCTCATCCATAGCTCAAAATAGTTGCACATNGAAGACGGTGGACGTTTGGTAAACAGTGCGACGAGTATTCCTAACATTCCTAACCTCAACCACAAAACGTGATATTAACATTCATTGCCTGTTGATGTTAATTTTTTTTGCCATATTTAGGCAAAGCAACAATAAAGATCATTTTCTAACACTCATTCCACGAATATTGGTTTAGTTTCAAGTAACGGTCGGTGTAAATTTTCAAATTATCTTTATTTGAAGTAAAACTGTAAAAATTGCTTTATTCGCACCAAAATGCTCATCCATAGCTCAAAATAGTTGCACATGCCATCACTAGTAATTTCAAAGCAAATGATTTTGCCTAAAAATGTAAGGCAATATATTTTAACAAATAATTAATTTTGAAGGTGTTTTCTTTTGTGTTTTAATAGTCTTTTTCATTCCCACTTGCAAAGTTGGTGTTAAATCATATCTAGCACAAAATAAACTTTATTTTTACTAAACTGAATATTTATTTAACTCAATAGTCAGCATCTACTAAATAAAATGATATGCTCAGAAGCATATACTTAGCCTCTCCTTGTCACCAAAAATTGCTTGAACATCGAGCAACTTGTATTACCAAGTGTAAAATTCTTTTGCAGTAGCTTCTTGCCGGTAGATTGGAGGATTTATATTAATTTATTTCAATAGAAGCAAGTATTCTGATTAAACTAATTTCTTGGAAGGGCCTATTTGACATCTTTTGTCGTCAAAAAATGTGTAATCCCAGAGCCCAAGCGCAGCGTAACTCCAGACAGGCATAAGTGTGTAGGAAAAATCAGATGACATGGTTTTGAATAATTAATTATTGAAGACCGTAAATAAATCCATTTTATTCTCCTTATTGAGTCATGTGTGTCTCAAAATCACACTTATTAAGGGCAAATATTATTAATTACTTCAACTACGAAGTTGCCACGTGAGCACATAGTCACTAATGTACTCTCTCTCTCTCTCTCATATAACTTGGCAACATCATGACAGTCAGTGAGTGGCAACTTGATGTACACGAAACGAACAATGTGCCATTTCCAAAATCCCGTATCAGCTAATGCGCGAACGGAAAAAAAAATTAATATTACGTTGACTAATTTGAGTCCACTGCCGATGCACATCAGACAAGCAGAAAATACGCGGATATGAAAAAGTTCTTAGATTAGTTGATACATTTTATTCTATGTTGTCACAAAACAGCGGTTGTTAGTGTTACAAACTAAACTTTGGGCTAAAGTAGTAATGTATAGGTGTTCAAAATGAAATGCACATTAAAACTATCTGTATTAAAATGAAACACAATTTCAAATGTTGGGAATTATTTTCACATTGTACCCCCACTCTCCATCCATTCCTTCCATACATGCTTGATATTATTCCAAAAGCCTACAGAAATGTGTAGGGTATTGTTAAATTATTTTTTCAAATTGACAAAATATCAAACGTGTGTTGTTTCGAGCCAGTAATAGGAGAAAAGTCATATTTTAAAAAGATGGGATCAAGAGATGGATAACGTGCTGCTACCTGTTGAGTAACGCGTTTGTATCACAACACGCTCTGCCATGACATGGCGCACCATCTGTCAGCGGTTTCCCAAAGCACTACCAGCCATAAAAAAAATTGCTTTCTCATGCAAAAAAAACTAATTTACGAATATATAAAAGTAGTTTTATTTTTCTGCGAGCTTTGTATAATTTTTAAAGTAACATGTATTTCCGTGTACAACGATGTTGATTACTAGTAATTTCTATTTGGCTGGTAATCGTTACATCTACATCCATTACACGCTATATTGGTCTCCCGCAAATCCATTTCCTTGTTGTTTTCGTGTTGTTACTATATTGTATTAATAAAACAAGGAAAGTGGGGTGGACGTGGGTAGTTTTTAAGCAATAAACATTTGACTCCTACTACAGTACCAGAGTTGTGTGAGAGAGCCTTACCACCTTCATGCAATAGCTCAGAAATCAGAAGCTAAGAACTAGTTCATCAATTTATAACAAAATCCCGGCAGCTGCCAGGCTTCAATATAAGAAAATCACATCTCCAAAACCATACTAAACAGTTATTCTGGCAAAATTTCAAATTTCCTACCATACTGCAGTTTCCTACAACTCACCACCTGATGAAACGGGCATAGCCAGTAAAACATTGTGACAGTGCAACCGCGTAAAAAATGTGTCTTTCTTCTTTGTGTGTGTCCCCGTTGCAAAGTATTAGACTGTCAATACTTGTGCTTCTGTCCTTTTTTATACTATTGGTAGCCTAGGGCCTACTTTTCACCATTACTTTAGTTTTAAACGGTCATTGTTGAAATGAATGCAGTGAGAAGTAATTTCCTTACATTGATTCCCAATTTAAACACTGTTGCTGCAGGCCCAGCGGTTAAGTTTAAATTGTAATTTCTTAAAAAAAAATTTGTTAAGGCATAGAACATTATTTTATTATATTTTAGAGACAATTATTGTGTGATTACTTGTACTGTAGTCTATTCACAGTTACTTCCATTTTTTCTGAAGCCCTTCTAAAGTTCTACTTCCAAGATATTCCTCCACCTTATGCAAACCAAGCTTAGCCGAGTCTAGAAAATTACACCAAAGGGACAGCGCATCGCATTCATGTGCACTCAGTGTAATATGCATAAGATCTATTTCTTACTAGGCATTACCTACCCATTTATTTTCTCACTGTTTTTATTCATGTTATATACAAATTAAATATAATTTATATATAAAATATAAGTAACAGTTGAATTTAACCGAAAATAACGTACTTTTATGTCAACATAATTATAAAATGTTTGTGATACATGAGCCGCGCGAGATATTTAGGAAACAACCAAAAAGTGTGAGGAAACCATGAATAGACTATATTGCTTGTGTAGCCAATTCTGAGAAGGTACTCAATTAATTCCCATNAACATAATTATAAAATGTTTGTGATACATGAGCCGCGCGAGATATTTAGGAAGCAACCAAGCTAGTCATGCATGGGGTGATTTTTCAAAGGTTTGATTTAAAAAGTGTGAGGAAACCATGAATAGACTATATTGCTTGTGTAGCCAATTCTGAGAAGGTACTCAATTAATTCCCATATATTCCACATGGTAAATAAATAAAGATACCCCATTGAAATTGCAGTTATTCATTAAATGTGACATATTATACCTTGTTAAAGAAGAAATTTGTGTAATGAATGCTGAATACTTATATGAATCAGAAACTGGTATTACCACGATGATTTCTATTTTGACTACCTTAAACTTAGTCAAGTGTAGTTGAAGGGGATAGAGAGTGCAGCAGGTGCTTGCGGAGTGTAGTGTGGAGGGAGGTTGGTACTGGCTGCAGGGTTGTGGGCTTTTTGCAGCGGCACTGAAGCTGAGCCACCAGAACGGAGAACCAGTCGACACCCACATGGCGCGCGAGAAGCACCACTATCGGGTGAGTTTCACTACACCTTGCACCATCTCTTGGCCCTTCCTGCTGCTCCACATCTCCTATACTGCTTTCACCCTTATTTGTGTCCCGGTGCAAACAAACAACTTATGTCCATGCACTGCAAACGACGACTGTTATTTGCCAGAACTATGTTGACATGCTGCTACAGGTAACATTTTACAGAAATAGACCTTGCACAATTGACGCCATTATCACTGTTGCTTGCTTACACTTCTAATCACGTTCCTGTGAGGGCATGATGACCAGGCTGGAAACATGTTTCTTTTGCAGATACAGTGGAACCTCATAGTGGCGTTCCTGTTTATTCAGTTTTCCCATAACGGTTGTTCTTTTTTAAGGTCCCAACATATGTCCTATATGAAAGATGTTAAAGAAACCCACAAGCTATGACTGTTAAAGTTTTAATTTACCATATCCATCGATCAGGTATTCTGTCCAAAAGCCAAAATATATTTTGGAGCAATCATTGAGCTGTGAAATACGGTGGATTTTCGATGAATCGTTCCTGTTATTTATTTTTTACTGTATTTCCTGTTAGTACTTTCATCAAAGATTGCATGAATCATTCATGTTTGAACACTATGCAAATGAAAAACAACACAGATAATCGACAGCTGGTGCTATGGATAGTAATGTTTACAACTCGCAAGAGTTTCCGTGTTCTACTTTCTTCTTCTTATTCCACCTTTACTGCATTCGTAGGTTGGCGACAATGAGACAGCATCATGTATTCTTCTTCTTCTTATGTGTTCACTGCACTTTTAGGTTGACGACAATGAGAAGGAATCACACAATCTCTGACTCTGTATTCAACAATTTATGGTCTTGTTATTAAATGGAAGTTGGAATGAGATTATAGCCATGGCGGTAATTTGACGTGCGTGATTATTATCGGAAACTATAGGCTTTGGGTTTGGTTAGAATCATAAATGTTTGAAAAGACTCTATGAGTAATGATCGACAAAAATTGCCGCAGATAAATCAGTTGTAATTTTAACCGAGAGATCGAGTATGATTTGGCTGACTGAAGGACCCTCAACGAAAATCTTTGTATAAATAAAAAATTTAATTTTGCTCCAATTCAAGAATTAGAGTTTTTAATTTAAAGTGAATATTTAATCATCAGCCCTGGACGGTAAACATCACAATGGCTGACCACCAACCAATCTTTTTGGCCCAAGAAGACTAGTGGCAGGCAGGGCATAGGAATATTGTTAGAATCTACGTATATGTTTGAAGAGACAACAGAAACATAAATAGGGTCAGACCAAAGGTCCTAAAAGTGCCATCTGCAGCGTGTATTCCATGACGTATTGCCCGTGAAGTAGGCTGGTGAAGCAGGTATATAATGTGACCGGCAGGCTGGCTGTACACAGTGTGCTTCCTGCTGTCATGGGTAAGGTAAGCGAATTAACCGAGTTGCAAAAAGGTATGATCATCTGCTTTCGGGCCACGGAGGGCAGCATTTCGGAAACAGCAACATTCGGGAACAGATTAATGGTACCATTGGGAATAATCGTCGTGGAAACTGCAGAGCTCCACGTGCCATTGAAGTCCAGGGTGAATGTCGGCTACGACGGTGCGTGAAGGCCAACTGACAGGCTGCAGTGGAACAGCTCACCTTCCAAATGAACCAGGGGACATCCAGACACGTGTGTACCACATCAGTTCAGGGAACCCTTCTGTAATGGGGCTCTGGAGTAGACGTAGGGTCACTACATCCTGTTAACACGGGTGCATCGACGGAAATGACTGGAATTTGTTTGATAGTATTGGTGATTGGCGATGGGTATCCTTCTCCGGCGAGTCACGTTTTCAGCTGCATATAACAGATGTACGTCAGCATGTCCAGCTAGAAACGTCAAGAGAACCAACACCCTGCATCCATTGCTGGACGAACACAAGGCGGTGGGGGCAGTGTTATGGGGAATGTTCTCGTGGTATTCTTTAGGTTCCATCATCCATGTTGAAGGCACTCTTGATTGATTTGGGTATGAATCTTTCCTCGGGAGGATAGGATCTTCCAGCACAATAATGCGCCTTGCTACACGGCTAGAAGTGTCCGCACGTACCTGGAAGAGCACGATCATGACTTCTAAGTTCTTCCCTGACCCCCAAACAGCCCTAATCTCAATCCATTTGAACATTTGTGGATCCACCTTGATCATCATGCACCCTTCAACAGTTGTGGGATACACTGCAGACAGCATGGCTTCAAATACCTGTGGAGATCTATCAGCACCTGACTGATGCACTGCCAGCTCGTCTAGCTGCTGTCCGTGCTGCGAGGTGCGGTTACTCTGGATACTAGCAGGTGGTCATAATAATGTGATTCGACTGTGTATATATCCTACTGATTTGTGGGGAAATTAGCTTTTCCAAAAGGGGTAATCATATTTTGTAGGTTTCTTTCTGGATTTGAAGTAGTAATGAATTTTGGTAAACACTGAATATTACATTATATCGTGTTGACTTTAACTATATAAAAAATTAATTTGTTTCTACATTATAGCCCTTGAAATGATGTAGCGTCTGTGATGACGGCTGGAACCTACTTGGTTCACTCAGTGGTAGCAACATGAAACTCTTTAAAAAAAAAAAAACCAATTAAATATTAAATAAAGAAAGTCAAATTGAGGTTTTTTTTTTTTTCTAGACTTTTATTTATTAATCAATTTAACAGTTCACATATGATCTTCAGGTATGCCGAGTACGAACAGGTTTACAGATAAACGGACAACTACAGAGCTGCGCCACAGTGGTGTATTGATCATTTACGTCTTAACACTTATGATTGCCCGAAGAAAAAACAGAGGCAGCGACCTCCCACACCGGCTGAGAAATAATCTAGCAAGTTCAAGTTTGCTGGTGTGGGGTTATGCGCCACGCCACGCCCGACGCGGCCTCGGCAAGTTGCTGCTGAGTGTCTACTGCTTCAGAGTCTTGGGGTCTACTGACTTGAATGGCGACAGAGACACGAGTATTTATCGCGTGCCTATCACCCCCCTCTTCTCAGATAAGGGCCTGGTGTGGGTTGCCACGCACGCTCTTCCCACGCTATCCGAAACTGCGTAGCCCATTTAACTGCGCCAGCAGTTAAAGATAATCGAACTTCTCGAACAAAACCTGTTGACGCAGTCGGAAAGTTTCTAATCTAATGATGACACTCAACAAAAACTAAGACTTATGAAACTGCAACCAGATGCCTGATAAACGTTATTCCACGATAAAAAAACTACGGCAGCTTTAATTTCAAATACCGATAACAATTTTACAACGCCTGGCAAAGCAAAAGAAATGCATACATCATATAGGTGAAAACTTTATAACAGTGACATTTTCTATTGCAAAACGTGTTTTTGGACTAAAATAATGTCTTTTATTGATGCTTATCTATCACCCCTTACCTCTATTCCCCTCTCCCCTTTATTATCTCCTCCCTTTCTCTTTTGGTTTGTCACCCTCCTTCCTTATTTCCCTCCCCTTTTTCCCTTTCCTTATCACACCCTTCCTTATCTCCCTCCCCCTTTCTTATAACCCTTTCCTGCTCCCTCCCTACCTCTATCACCATCCTCTCTCCTCTAACCATCACTCCCTCTTCCTCGCTCTTCTTCATCCTCCTGTACCCTCCCTCCGTCTTTCTCACCCACCCTCATCATCTCTCTCTCCCTCTGTAACCCTCCCTCATCCCTTACCATCCCTCTCTTATCATCCCTCTTTTCCTTGCTCTCCATCAGCATCCCTTTCTTCCTTACCATCCCTCATCCTCCCTCTCTTCCTTGCTCTCCCTCATCCTCCCATACCCTCATTCTCTTTCTCCCCCTCTCTCATCCTCTCTTCCTCGCCCTCCATCATCCTGCCTCTTTCCCTCACCATCCCTCATCCTATCTCACAATCCCCCTCTCTCGCCCTTCCTCAACTTCCCTCTCTTCCACGCCCTTCCTCAACATCACCCTTTCCCAAGCATCCTCTCACTTCCTCACCCTCATCCTCACCCCTCTCTCTCTTTACCAACCTTCACTCTCCCTCTTCCTTGCTGTCCCTCTTCGTCATTCTCCTTCTTTCTTTCTCTTCCTCACCTTCCTCATCTTCCCTCTCTTCCTCATCTTCTCTCTCTTCCTTATCTTCCCTCTCTTCCTCTATACCTTTTCTCAACCACCCTCTCTTTCAAGCCCTCCCTCATCTTCCCTCTCACTTTTTCACCCTCATCCTCCCTTGAACTACCTCACCCTCATCTGGCCTCCCTCTCACTTCCTCACCCTCATCCTCCCTCTTCCTCGCCCTCATCCTCCCTCTTCCTCGCCCTCAAAATCCATCCCCACCAACCCTCTTTTCCTTGTCCTATTGGACTGTCCCTCTCTTATATTCCTTTGCTCATCCTCCCTCTCGGCCTCCCTCACTCTCATCCTTCCTTTTTCTTCTTCATCCTCCCTCACTACCCCTCACTCCCTCACCCTCACTCCCTTTGCCCTGTCTTATCCTCCCTCTCTTTCTCACCTTCCCTCACCCTCCCTCTCTCTCCTCCCTCCATCATCCTCTCTTTCTTGCCCTCGCTCATCCTCCCACACCATCCCTCTCTTTTCCTTGCCCTCCGTTTCCTTAGTCAACCCTTCCTCACCCTCCCTCTACCACCCGTCTTGTGCCTTTTCTCTCTTATATTTTAATTCCTGTTTTGCTTTTTAATAGAAATCAATTTGTGACGCTTTATAATTTTTGTTGTCTTGTATCAGTGGATGGTGTACAATCCGGAGAACCTTGGTAGTTCACAGAAGTTGCTTTCCATTCANCCTCATCCTCCCTCTCGGCCTCCCTCACTCCCTCACCCTCACTCCCTTTGCCCTGTCTTATCCTCCCTCTCTTTCTCACCTTCCCTCACCCTCCCTCTCTCTCCTCCCTCCCTCATCCTCTCCCATCATCCTCTCTTTCTTGCCCTCGCTCATCCTCCCACACCATCCCTCTCTTTTCCTTGCCCTCCGTTTCCTTAGCCAACCCTTCCTCACCCTCCCTCTACCACCCGTCTTGTGCCTTTTCTCTCTTATATTTTAATTCCTGTTTTGCTTTTTAATAGAAATCAATTTGTGACGCTTTATAATTTTTGTTGTCTTGTATCAGTGGATGGTGTACAATCCGGAGAACCTTGGTAGTTCACAGAAGTTGCTTTCCATTCACTACTTAATGAAATTTATTATTGATGTTGTAAGGGTTTGCGCATTGTGGTTGTAATTTTTGTCTGGCGTATGTTGCAGGAGAAGTCGCCGTACCTTCGGGAGAGAGAGCGCTCGCACGACCGCGATGGACGAGACAAGCAATATCCTTTGCATACTTTTGGGCCTTAATGGCATACCTCCTGCTACATTCTGATCCTAGACAAGTTATGGATGCATGTCCTCCTTTTCTGTTTGTAGTTCTATGTATGTGATATAAGTGTTTAAGTATTTCTGTTTTCAAATGTTACAGCAGGTGTAAAGCAGGGGAATTTATCAGCCAAGTAAAATAATCTTGGAGGATAAGTATTCATGAGTGGTCATGTGATGTTGTAAATTTCATTACTGCTGGACAACCTAAGCCAAACCTCGCCCATCAGTCTTTTTTGGTCCATCAATGTTTGGACTTGGAATGAGTACAATAGGTCATGTAGATTATGTATATAGTGAAAATAGTGACATACAAGACTTGGCTACATTTTTGATACTGTAGGCATTGTTAATTTCGTGCCCACATAACATGTTGGCAGCACTGGCGCCTCCATTTCAAGGGTTGGTGCAACTGCTTCCGCTGGAAGTGGCCATCACCAGGCAGTCATGCAAAAAACATGTAGGTGAGTGACGGGTGTTGCATTGTCAGTTTTTAGTTACAGTTCTCTTGTGAAGCATGCAACAATCACTTGTGCAGACCAGTTCGTACAACACACGAGTTGCACGGAACTGAAGACTTTTCTATCTGCTAATAACGCAAACAATGAAATAATGCAGAACAACAGCTGTACTAGCAGAATCAAAGGAAGAATATAAGAGAAAATATTTAAAAGTTTTCCTCTGTTGGTAGGTGGTTGGAATATGCATATTTTGTAAACCAGACTACAGTGTTCAACTCTCCAACCCTCCTACCACACTTTCGGTCAGGCAACTCAACATATCACACACAAGGTGACTACAGCACTCAGTCACTAGGTCTTTATGTAAGATTTAGAGCAGTAACTCTCTTGCCACCATACTGTTTTCATTTGTGGTACACTTGAACAACTTGCCATACCCATTGGGCTATTCCATACAAAATCAACCAAAAAATAAATACTTTTGGCACATCATCATCTCCGACTTTCATGAAATTTGG